>JANRGW010030099.1:20729-55985 GCA_024733675.1 Psilopsiagon aymara
TGTTATCAGCACTGTTCTCAGGCCACAAGTCAAAAACACAGTGCTGCACCAACTACTAAGAAGGAGAAAAATGACTGTTACTGCTGAACCCATGACAAAATTAAATACCATTTTTTCCGACCAAGCCTGCTCCCTTGCATTCACTTCTGAATTCATCAGACTCTTGCTGGAGTGCCAGAGCACAGTCTGGTTTTTCTAGTTTTTCCTCTTCTAGAAAATCCTTTACACTTGAAGCACCACAAAATTTTAATCCTTCTCTTGATGTTTGAAATGTCTTATGTCACTTTGAATAAAAATTATAGCTATAGAAATCTGCATACTACTGCCTGGAATTGTGAGTGGAAGTTTGGACCAGGACTTCTTGTGGTTCTCAGCTACCAGTGCATTTTATAAGTGAGGAAGAGTATCTTGGACTTTGGGCTTTGGTAGGGTGCTCTTCACAGTTCTCAGAGCAGAAGGGATTTGCTCCAGTTGTTTTGGGAACAAGAGGACACAAATCAAGATAAAGTGTACCACTGAGTATTCTGAAGCTGGGTCAGGCTCCATACTGCTTACCACATGCCAGGGAGTTGGTAAATCCAGCCACTTTATTCCACTTAGACACTTGGACACCTATTCCTCTCAGATTTATTCATCACCAACCTCATAATATACTTGTGTTGTTGATGCACAGGAATACACTTTCACCCCAAGGTCATCATAGAATGACATATGGTAACCTGTTTATGGTGAGTCTGAGGATTGGTATGCCTGCAGAGATGGGACATTTCACTAGGTGTTAGATGATTCTCTAAGTCTAAATGCGTTTTAATTATAGAAGCATGTGCTCATTTAGAAAGAGTGGATTTTCCCTATAGGAACAAAGATAAAACAATAAATCTCCCCCTCCTGATTCTGCCTAATATTAAAATTTCTTTGCTCTGTCAGCTAACTTGCCTTTCCCTTTTTTCTTTTAAGCTAGACTCTCCATAGCATCAAGGCATCTATGCCATAATCCAAAGCACAATGCTACCGAGTATTACTAAAATCTATTTAATGAAAAACTTCTGAGCAGTTTTCCTCAGGAGGAGAAATGCTTTTGAGAGCGGTCTCTTTGGGCACTGCAAGCCACCTGCAGAAAAGCATGACTTCTCACATCCACTCCACTGGGGTCCCAGTGAGCTTCCTAAGCGCTTTCTGACAAGCATAACATAAATAGGAAACAGGCTTTTGTCTTCATGAGATTCCCACCTGGAAAACAGAGGAAGACTCAATGGATAAATAAAATATGTCTCAATTGAAGGATTCTTGCCAATTTGGCAAGATGGTCCATTGGTCAGGTTGTGACTAGGTTATATTATAAAACAAGAAAAACTGAATGAGTCTCAAAATATATTGTCTCCAGCTGAATGCTGTCATTTAAAAAACCCTTCTGCTCTAAAATCTATGCTGTCCTTTAATAGCACGCATTATTTTTTAACGATGCAGTTCTTTGAGCTGGGGAGGAAAACTAGCAGCAATTGGACAAGCTCAGCTGGCCTCAAATTTTAGTGTTCTCTCTGGTGCTTTTCTAGAGTAGCTCAGTGCAAAATCCTCTTCTATTTCTTGGTAAACAGAAATGACAGGGTGTGGAGAAGAGGCGGTATGTTTGCACTCCAGAGGATGGGAGCTGGCTGTACTCATTTTGAACCATCATAAATTACTAGGAGCACAGGAAAGGGATGAAAGCTACTTAGAGTCCTCCCTGCATAACTGAGAGATGGTTTTCCTGTATTTTATTTGATTTTATTTTATTCTTATGTTAAAGTTTGTCTTCATAAAAGTCACAGCACCTAAGTAGAGGGGATAAAGCCTAGATCTTATCAGGGGGGTTATATATAAATTCAGTGGTGTTTGTGTAATCTTAGGATGTTTTCAAGTCTGAGATCCATTCAGGATTCCAGATCAGTTCATCTACTGATTTTTGGCAGGTTAAAGGAGAAGATCTTGCCCCTCTACTACACTCTGGTGAGACACCACTTGGAGGACTGTGTACAATTCTGGTGTCCTCAACATAAGAAGGACATGGAGCTGTTGGAGCAAGTCCAGAGGCCACAAGCATGATCAGGGGCTGGAGTGCCTCCCATATGAAGACAGGCTGAGAAAGTTAGGGCTGTTCAGCCTGGAGAATTGAAGGCTGCATGGAGACCTCATAGCAGCCTTCCAGTATCTGAAGCTGCCTATAAGGATGCTGGGGAGGGACTCTTCATCAGGGACTGTAGTGATAGGACAAGAAGTGATGGGTATAAACTAAAACAGGGGAAGTTCAGGTTAGATACAAGGAAGAAGTTCATCCCTGTGAGGGTGGTGAGGCACTCGAACAGGTTGCCCAAAGAAGTGGTAAATGCCCCATCCCTGGCAGTGTTCAAGGCCAGGTTGGACAGAGCCTTGGGCAACATGGTCTAGGGTAAGGCATCCCTACACATGGCAGGGGGTTGGAACTAGACAAGCTGAATATTCTTTCCAGCCCAAACCGTTCTATGATTCTGTATTTTTTCATGTAGTAAAGCCAAACTAGTTGCGGATGAAGGTAATTCTTGTTTGTTGGGAAGCTGCTAGAAGAACTTCTTAGAGGAAGTGATGGAAACTTGCTTGAGGACGCTGGGACTGAATGCTGTCCTGGCAGTGTAAGAGGCTGTAAAATCATAAAAAGTAGAGCTAAAATGCAGACACCAATCCTGAGGATCTGCCTGCTGGAGGCTTATGCAGCTTAGAAAGCAGGTGTATTTGTTTGAAAAGAAACAGTACAAGGAGAACATGGGCTTACATCTTCTGATGGAAACAACTACTTTCTCTACTGTCCTGCAAGGAGAAAGGAAAACTCAGCTGCAAAGCTTCTTCAGAATCAGATTTCCTCTATCTATTTGATGTCGTCTATTTCTGTTGCACTCCTTCAAACCCCAGCATATATTCCCCATGATACTCAAAGAAAGTAATCCTCTCCTCACCTTTCCTTGTAACTTAGGCTCTCCCTTTCACATAATCATCTGAGCTGTCTTTCTTCCCATCTGTTACAAATCATTGCTTTTATTGTGTTTGACCTGAGCAAGAGATAGTAATAATTTTTATGTTTTTTTGTACAAAGATTGTAGTAATTCATTTTTCTTGCTGTTGCAGGAACTCGTGTCTCAACTTCTGGTATTGGAATTTGATTCTGAAGCTTTTTCATGCTAAGAACTCTTCAAACAGGCATTCCTCAGCAGGACAGGGAGAAGTATTTTCTCTGAATTGCAAGGCTAAAACCTATGGGGCATGCATTGCTGAAGCCACGGAACAAACAGGACCTCGGTAACACAATCCCAGTCTGCAAACACTAAATTACCACTCTGATTAAAGTACTTGGGTTCAGAAGTGCATAAACCCATATTAAAATATGTCAGAAGTATTTTAATCACCAAATTGCACTGTCTTGCAGCTGGATTTAGATTCTTCCATAATTTGTTTGCTTTTGGTATTACCTGAAGTCCTGAATTTCATGAATTTACAAGCTGCCATGGAAATTCACTTTGTCATCGGCGGAAAATAAGTAGCAGTTGCATGTATTCATAAACCCCTTTTATTGCCTTCCTACACAAATGTAATTTCAGTCCTTTGGCTGAAATGTAAAACACAAGGAGCCACACTTAAGAAAACTAAAACCCCATGTTTCTAAAATGTGCAAATGCAAAGAAATTAATGTGTTTCAGATTTCATTCTGTACTGATCACTAAAATATAGCTTGTCAAATCATATTAGGAATTGAATTGCTTTTTTTTTTTAGCCAAAAAGAGTAAAATGTCAAATCAGTTGCAGTCCTTTATTCTTTGAGCACAGAGAATACTTTTATCACCAAACTACTTAATATTTTCCCATGTGTATCACTCTCCCCATAAGCGTAACTACAAAACAAACCAGAAGGAAAAAGAAAAGAATAAAATCAGACAAATAAGATGTATTTCTCCCTTCAAAATACAATCCTAGATGCAGAATCTGGAATAATTAGCAGCCTTTTATGCTCAGAAACAATTTTAATATAAATGATATTGTAACCTGGGGCCCAAGTCTGCAAACGTTAAAGAATATGAGGTTACTTTATGCATGTGAGTAATTCCTCTTGAGAACATTTGCAAGATTAGAAACCAGAGTAATGTGATAAAATAGTACGGAAGGAGATTGTATTACATCTGTACAGGCTGTCCCAGTTAAGATACTGCTAATGTAGTCTATTTAATATTAGTAGTGAAGTACAAGGTCTTGTCACATTTGTGGCTTTGTAAAGATGATAATATTAGTTATTTTAACAAAACAAAATCTATTTCTAGCACTATCAGGTTGGCATCTTTGATGGGGAGACTGAAGTCTAGGTAAAGAATGCATTTTAGGAAACAATCACTATATATTCATCAATATACAGAAAGTAAGCTCTGAAAATCCTTACCAATGTGGAGAAAATCTATTAATGGTATACACTGCACTGTACATACACAGAGGTAGCATACCTACTTGTTACCTGTTTAGAGTGGTCCAGCCCTATTGCTATTGCAATTAACAGAAAAATGCCTGGGACAATAGGAACCCTGCCTCTAAGATCCCAGTGAGCCAGAGACGTGGAGACAGCAGGGTTGCATGCGTCTGCATCAGAGAGTGATCTAGTCCTACACAAGCCTACAGGAGGATACTGGGGGGGTTTATTATTATTATTAATATTCAAATATTTTAAAAGGAAATTTTACATATACATTTCAAATGCTTTTCCATGAATTTTAAATGCCCAGCAACGTACAACAAAACACTTCTGGAGCTCTTTAAATATCAGTGATATTACTGAAAACACAGTTAATGTCTTTGAAACTTAGATTCCTTTCTGTAAAAGAGGACCCCATGACATGGAAATGGAGAATCTGTTGAGGATCCTAAATGGTGGATGCATTTTTGTAAGCAAAAACAGTTCAACAGTAGTTTCACTTTATTATGTTAGCAGTTTGCATCCATTTTGTTACAATTGGACCTTTGAGAAATGGTATTTACAAATCATATTTGGTAAAAAACAATAGAGAAAAAAAGATACTTTACAAACCCAGAAACATGTTAGCAATCATATACCCAAGTCCATCTGCTCTTCAGTCCTAAACCCTAAATAGATACTTTAATTGCATTCAAATTTTCTCAGTTGCACCAGAGGAGAGCAAGAACTACCTTACTGAACTTTGAATGGTCCTCTGGGGGTTAGACCAACTTCTACTTAGGTCACTGGCATACATTTAATGACCTAAGCAAAGCTTAAAAAGAACAATTTCAGATCCCAGGAGTCAATCCAGTGTTTTCTAGAAAATTTTCTGATCCCAGTGGGCTTTCTTCTGAGACAGCTCACCTAAAGGTACACAGAGAAGTGGTTCATTGCAGAAGGACTAGCTAAGTCTTCTGACTCGAGTCAGCGAAAAACTCAAATGCAGCCTGAGACAGTGGAGAAATTACCACAATGCAGGGGGAAAAGCCAAAAGGTGAAATTCAGTTCCAGTCCAAACACTCACAGTGTCCTGAACAGCACAGATGCTTATTCTGTACTGTGCCCCTTGCTGAGCATAGCAGTTCATCCGCTCAGGATCGCTATTCTCTAAAGATGTGAAATAGCAAACTTTGTATTGCCCAATGAAGACATACAATGTAAGACTTCATACAACTCTGATGACTTTTGGTTCCTGCTCAGTCATTTTCTTCTGTGAAAAAAAAACTTGTCATACATACTGTAGGAAGAATATATTAAGTCTGGCTAACATAAAAGTCTACTCTGTTATAAAACACTGAAATCATTACATAGAGCCAGTGGTTGTCTAACATGTAGTAAAAGTATTTTCCTACTTTTATTTTTGCAGGTGTGATTTTGATTTGTGTGTGTGTGTGGTTGTGGTAACTGAGATCTGGAAAGTCTTCCTTAAATCTCTTCAGGAAAGGCTTTGTGGATGTTTCTGTCATATTTTCGGGGGGGAAGCATTCTCTTCTAATGAAGTACTCCTTTACAGCGCTGTCTAAATACAATAAAAGTTGATCTTTGGAATTCATTGCTAACTCACACCTGTATTTCTGCAGGACACACACTGAATTTGCAACTTCCATCCCTTTCCTACTCAGAAAGCCCTGCCAAGTTAGAGTGCAAAGAAGAGCATAGTGCAGGGGCAGTTTCTTCTTTTGACCATCCCTCCAGGGGCCAGGCGCTGCTTCCAGTGATGAAAGCAGAGGGAGACTCGCCATGTTTATACTCTTCTGTCAAATGGCTGTTCTGCCAAATCTATTTTGGGTAGCTTTAGTTCTTTTTTAAAGTAAACTCAAACTTTCAAGGTTCAAATAACAAGTAAAATGAGATTATTCAGCAAAGCACATGAAAGGCAGGCAAATATTGCTAATGCATTCTTAACTTATCTCTGTGACTGTACAGAAAGGCATAACTTAATAGCAGTCTTTCCAAAACATTACTGTCCTATCCAAGGTGAAATTAAGCATTCCGTGTTTCCTCTGAAATTCACCAATTAACACAATTTCATTCCCTTAAAGGCTTCAATTCTGTACCAAGGAAAATGGGCTTAGAGATGAGAATTATTAATTAATAATTCCTTAATTATTGCATTACAATATTAATTTTAATTCTGTCAAAATAGTGTTGGAAAGGAGGATTCGATTCTGTATAGAACACTACACTATATCACTATTAATATACAATACTACTACTCTTTTTTATTAACAGAAGCTTGCTGTCCTTCAAAACTTAATGGTGAAGGGCTTCCTGTGGAGCTGTACTACAGAGTGCATGCTTACTACATCGTGCAGTAAGGTGAGTCTGCCTCATCTGTATGAGTCCTTAATAGATATTATACATTTTGGAAAAAAGGAGCATGTGCAAGGTCAAGTATTTTCCTTGGGGGGAGGAGGGGAAGGGAGGTGGTGAGCAAGGCAGATGCATTTAATTATTTCTGAGTATTAATTGTAATTAGCATTTAGACTTTCAATTTGACTTTGCTTGCTCTGTCAGCCTTGTCTACAGTAAACAGCATTTACGTCTATAGAAAAGGTCAGGGGGATGAGAATGAGAAGATTTAAAAATCCTCTGAGTAACAGGCAGTGCTTTCTATATGTCTGCTATGTGTTCTCACATTCGCCAGGAGTGACTAGAAAAATCCAGAGACAACTCACATAGTTAAGTTTTATGAGGAAAAAATACTTGGCATGGAGATTAGGTGGCACATACCAAAATGCTGGACTCTTTCTACATGTTAATCAACCAGTGTGCGAGATTAATCAAAATGCATGTTCTGTAACATGTAACAATGCAAAATTCTCTTCAGTTACATGAAAACAGAAAAAATGCTACTTATGTGCAGGACCAAAAAGGTACTATGATTTTCAATTTGTATAAAAGCCTGAACAGTGACAATGACAATCAATCAGTGTGTGGCAGACCATGGAACTCACCCTGGATTAGGCCAATGAATCAAAGTATTGCTGGAATTGCAAATACTAATGCAACTGTCAAAGATCAAAAGTAATTAAATTCAATAGTATTAAAGCAATAAAATTCTACCAACATGGTAGCCTTAAGGCAAAGAGATGTCTTAATAACCTAAAAATTGAATTGGCGCCCTCTTCTCTGCCCTGAATCATAAATAAAAGCCCTATCATGGTTAATTTGGCCTTTCAGATTTCCAAGGCAGACATTGTTCTTCGTGGACAGCAGAAAATCTTCTGTGATTTTTATGAGCATACATTGTGTCCTGATACCCATTACTAGTCAATTTTTTTTTCACCATATTGGTGTACTGTGTTACACAATCGCCATTTCCTCCTTAAAGGTATCTGGATGCATACGTACATTCTATGGCATTAGCTAGGTAATTAAGTAAAATCCCTTTCAGTGTGGACTTAAAATTTGCCTAATATTGTTAAAAGCACTTTGGGATTATTCCTGACAATATGCATGTTAAAACACATACATAAGTAAATGCTGTGGGTTTGTGATTTGTACTATCTGTTAAAATAATGCTCTAATTAGCACCTTTACACTTGTAAGGATGTTATTGGGATGATGAAAGTTTAGAACACTGCATTCTAATGTTTTCTGTAGCATCCAGCCAATCTTCCAGTCTCTCCTTGTGATTAAATTCATGTCAGCTGGATGTGAAGAAAAATACTACCTAGCTACAAGACCGCTACGGACTGGTCCTGCTAGAACAAGAACACATACACATACACAGGGAAATTATTTCTCCAACAAACTAAGCCATAAGTTTACAGAGTGTTGTGACAGAATTGTAGAGAGACAAAGCTAGCCTCAGTCCATGTCTCTTTCTCATGAGAAGCTTGGGCCTGAACCTTGCACCTGAGCAGAAGCCAGACAGAAAGTGAATGAAGTTTCTTAAACCACTCTCCTTCCTGCATTTTGCCTAGCTAATCAGACAGTATATCCTGTCACATTTACATTCCCTCCACCTGTGTCTAATGTCCAGGTTTAAAGGGCCCCATGTTTGGCTGCCTGGTAAGACACTACCATAAAAATATTAATACCTTACTAATTAATTTATGAATAAAGCTCATCCTCTTAGTTACGGATTAGCTTCTTACACACTAAGACCTCTTACCTAAAAGAAACTGCTTGCATTTTAAGTTAGCTCATGCTAGAGACTGATTTCCATTTTCTCTTAGGCAGGTAGTGCAACTACTTTCCAATGAAGACATAGGCTATATCACTTGATTATTGATAGTCCTTCCACACTACCTCTAATTAGTCACCACACACACAAAAGCCTGTAGGATGCTCTTGCTCCCGGAAGCCCAACTGACATATACTACAGCACACAGCATCAGTATTTCATGTGGCATTCAAGTGTAGCTGATAACACCTCAGGTAATTCATCAGTGAAGATTAAAAATAATTCTGGTAAAAATGTCACAAGCTGAAGTGACATAGACAAATGGGTCTAAACTAATAATTCCATTACAGTTAGCAAAACACATCAATTGAAGTTTAATGCTCAGAACTTTCATGCTTCTCAGCCACTATTGTGCAAATATGTTTACCTAGTCATTCAGGAGGAGCACCCACAGTCTTTGGGAATCACTTTTGGGATCTGTTTTTCCTCCAAATGCTTACCACGATAGGGATTTCCTGACAAGGATGGCACAAACAGTTTGTCATATTAATACTGCGTTTATCAGTATCCACCTAGGCTTTGAATTTTTCTTGAGAAAACGCAGCATGCTATAGACTCAGCAGCTCATTCCCTTTCTTATTTTTGAAGACAAAAAATTGCACTAAAATGCCTTGGCCACAGCAATGCCTGGCTTTGTAGCTTAAGAGACACCATTGCAAAAATTGGGCAGTCCTCCAAAAATACAGCAGTGCATTTAAATACTGCCTCAGAAAGGAAAAGATGAACGGATATGCATGCTTTTCATTTTTATATATAACCTGTAGCCTTATTTTCCTTTCCTGTGTTGTCTTACACTGCCATTCCACTTCTTCCACTGGAATATGAGGCCTGATGTTCTTTGGTCCTCCTGGAGACACAGAAGAGGCATACATGCCCACTTTCAGCTCCTTTATTAAACCAGTCAGCAATGTCACATTTTATGCCAAAGTTTTCTTTCTCTCAGGTCCAGCTGGTTTAGTTCCATAGGTGTTACAAAAAAGCAAAGGCCAAACAGAATAATCAGGCACTTTGCTTCTGTTCAGTTCTTTTGTAAGATTATAAGCCCACTGGTTTTCCTGATGCCCACAGAACTTCTGGTGTGAAAAGATCTAGTTTTTTCAAATAAAATATAATCATAAAAAGTAAGGTCCATGTTGAAAACCAAGAGCAAACAAAACCAAGTAACTGATACAACATTTTTCACAGATCACAGTTAAACCCACAAACTTTGTTGTGGGCTTTTTCCCCCCCGCAGGTATAAATCAGCACTAATTCCTGAAGCAATGTGGTGTAAGGTGGACCGTACTATGAAGAAGACAGTGGAAGCACTTCATAGAATGTGCTTTTCAGATTTTCTTATTCTCAGAATGTCATTGTCCAGTTCACTGGGTCTACAAGAAAGTTAAAGCAGCTGCTTTAACTTCTGAATCTTTAGTCTTCACTGGAGTCAGAATAATGCCACTTGAAAGATATGTTTCAACACGTCTTTTGGAAAAACTTAAGATTTATGAAATATTGCTGAACACTCATTTTTCTCCGTAAGCTCATCTGTTCAAAGTCAGAGCAGGCTATTTAAAACTTCGATCACTTGTGACAAGAATGGCAGTTCCTGTACGACTGTGATAGAAGCATCTGGATTTTATTCCAGAAACATTCTATGGTTCCAGCTGCTACAACACTTTTGCTTGCTGGAGACTAGTCTGTGAGGATTTAATTTTGTTCACCTGAAAAATTCCATTCATATGACCTTTTCATTTAAATGCACACACTGCATCCTTCAAACCAAGAGGAACTGGCATTAAAATGAATCACAGAGAGAAGGGAGTACATCACTGTCATGTTAGCAGACACCTGGAGACCTGTTGAGAGCTCTTCTCTTTCAAAGCAAAAATAAATACAAAATCTGGGTAAAATCAAAGCCAAACATGAAGAGTTATACCCTCAGTAGAAATTCAGCATCTATAAGTACATGGCCTGAAGTAGCCTCTTGCTTTTTTTCTTTTTCCCCAGAAAAAGCCAAGTACATCATAGAATCCCTTACTGGTTTGGGTTGGAAGGGAGCTTAAAGCTCATCCAGTTCCAACCCCCTGCCATGGCCCCAGACACCTTCCAGTAGACCAGGTAGCTCCAAGCCTCATCCAACCTGGCCTTGAATACTGGCAGGGATGGGGCAGCCACAGCTTCTCTGGGCAATTTGTGCCAGCGCCTCAGCACCCTCACTGGGAGGAACTTCCTAATATCTAATCTGAATCATACTTGTATATACATCAATTTAATACAGAAAGTAAATGCAATACATTAGTCCCACACATACATTAAATTGATGCCAAACAAGCAACGTAAAGCACATGCTTCACATTTCACATAGGCAGAACAACATTTCATAGAATCCCGGTATGGTTTGGGCTGGAAGGGACCTTAAAGCTCACGCAGTTCCAACCCCCTGCCATAGGCAGGGCCACCTTCCACTAGACCAGGCTGCTCCAAGCCCCGTCCAACCTGGCCTTGAGCACTGCCAGGACATCTCCAGGCGCTCCCAGGATGCGCATCAAGTCAGGCACACCCTTTGTAGCGTTTTTAGCGTGTGGAAAGTCCTCGGACACGTTAAGAGGCGGGAAAAAGCCACGACACAGGGCGTTTTACACTGGTTTTGACACAACTTCGGCTGAGTACACAGAACCCACGTCCTGCTACATCACCGAGGGAGAACCGAGCACGGCTCCAGCTCCCACCGCGGTCACGCGAAGACACTCTCTACTATCGCGACAAAGCTCCCTGCCGCGACCACCACCGCCACCTCCCCGGCTGCCAGCACCAACCCCGCCCTCCCGCTGTCCGCCATTTCCGGCAGCGCTCCGTCACTTCCCCTTCGGGCCGCAGCGAGGAGAAGATGGCGGCGCTGAGCGAGCCGGTGCGGTTGGAGCGAGGTGAGCGCCGCGGCGGATGGGGACAGGCGCTCCTCACTGTGACCGCTCACTGCCGCGGGCGAGCGGCGGCCGTGGGGCTGCTGCTCCAGGCGGGCTCCGCGGCACCTTGCCGAGGGGCTGGCCGCAGCCCATGGGACGGTTTTCCCTCTCTCCCCGCAGCCCCTGCTGAGGCCTGATCGTCTGAGGCCGGGCCGCGGGGAAGCCAAGAGCGAGCAGCCGTGCTGTCCCCTGCGGGGCTCCGAGCGGCCCCTTTCCCGGAGGCAGCCAGATGGGAGCCTGCTTTGGAAATGTTTCCCATTGCTTCTGGTTCTCGCCGCGTGTTGGCTGGACTTGCTGCTTTGGCTTTTTTTCACGCAGGTTTTTCTCGCGTTTCAGTGCGCATCTGGGTTTCCATGGGTGCACAGGCCTCAGAGCTCCTGTGCGTGTGTCTGCTGCGCCTCTGCTAGTGCCAGCGTTTCTGTTAGCTTCTTGCTGCTTCTCTCCTGGGAAAGCTTAGTTTTGAACTGAGCTGAATTCTTCGCTTTAAGTTCGAGCTGTTAGGGTCTGTCTTAGTAATAAGAATTTGCTTATTTTTGTAGAAGACCGCTGATGCATTCAGGGCTCCCCCTGCACTTGTTCATGGTTTCGTGGCTCAACTCTTACACTCTCACGTTTGTGATTTCACACCGATTTTTCAGTTTCTAGCCCAAATTTGTGCTGTTAATATCGTACAGTGTGTACTAAAATCAGTAGGAAAAGGGATAAAATACAGACCCTAGTTAGGTTTTTTTTTATGAAATACATTTGTGTCTTGTATCCAGGGCTTTTACAAAACAAGGATAAACTTCCTTTAGGGTGGTTCTTCAGAACTGTGCAAGATCCATAGTAGCTCAGGGAACACATGCTTGTATAACAATAAATATGAATGTGTAAGTAGGGAAGGTAGGTAATAGAAAGTGGAATTTAAATAGGAAAAGAATACTGAGAATGAGAAATCCTGGTTTTGAGAAAGTAATTAAATGGAGTGTAGGTGATTGCATGATCTGTTTTCCTGCTGCTGTTTCCATTGGAACCACCTCCTTTGCTCACAGCGCTAGATGTTTTTTTATAGATGTATAACATGCTGTACATACCCACACTTGGTCCTATCACACATTAGTTACCACCAAAGTAATTTTTTCCATTTGTGTGACCCTCTTTCCCGTTCTACAAGTGAATCACTTGTGTGAGAGAAGGGCTGTAAATAGTGACTTATATAAGGACTTTGATTCCGACTCCACAGCTCACCTACCCTCCCTACTCCAAAGCTTGTTAATTAGGGCAGCTGCTTTGGCAGTGGATTAGTTTCTCTTGGTAGGTCTGTGGGTTTAAACCTCAGCAGCATCCTTCTCCACCTCATTACCCTGCTACTATGCACTATCCATGAAAGTAAACAAGTCTGCAGGGTTACTTAGGGATCAGTGTAACAAAGGAGCTATTTAGTCTTCTGGCATATTGACCTTTTTAAGAAAAGAAAAAGGGAGCGCAGTATAATGGGCCCACAAAAGCCAGAGCCTTATTTACAGAAATGAGTAACTTCTGTTAATTGTGTGGGGCTGACTGCAGATAACCTGATGATGAATCAACAGCAGCTTGGAAATGAACATCAGTAATGTTGTTGGCATATAGCTTAAGAAAGGAGAGAATAGAAAGTAAACATCACTGGTGGTGTTGGCATACAGCATAAGAAAGGAGAGAATAGTGTGGAAAAAGAGCTGTTTTAAAATGGTTACCATATGCTTACCATCAGGGCAATTGAAAATTCTCCCCGTCTGTTCTCTCCTCCAAGCTGCATTGCAAACACCACCACCCAGATTCACTGGAGGGCAGGGATGAAAGAACATTTAACGTTCCAAAGTTATTTGTATGGTTTGGTGGTGATGTGTGATAACTACATACAGTTTGGGAATCCAGACTATTTGAACATAAGCAGTGGAGGTGGTTAATCAGGAGTATCTATGAGAATGCTGCATTTCTCTTTCTGTGTTTTGTTCACACGTATGCTTGGAGTGGTGACATCTTGCTGTCTTTTTTCCCCCACGTTTTTTTAGTTTAAATGTATCTTATTTTTTCAGGACTTTGATGCTGTGACCACAAAAAATGATTTGTTGAAGAGCAGGCAACTGGTATAAAAAGGATGAAAAGGTTAAAAGGAAATCCATTTTTAGTTATGTGTGGATTCAATTTTACAGTGGGTTTTATGGGGTTTTTTTAATCGCCTACCTCTGGAGTTATTTCTACATTGATCCTTGTGGAAATCCATCACTGACTATTCTGTAGTGTTCCATTTCAGCTTCTGGTGTGAAACAGTTGGCTAAACTGTAATGATAATATTGTGTGGAAGAGAGCTTTCAGCTGATTGTATCACAAGCAGTAGTTCAGGAGGTAGCACACTACATCAGCAGAGCAGTCAACAGCCTTTTCTTGAAAATGAAAGATATGTTTTGCCACTTGTTCCCAGCCAGACTAGTTTCTTTCCGAAGCATTATTGCTGGGAGAGATTGAATCTTCAGCTTCTGACTAATAGTACCAAATGCAGTTCAGTGGGAGAAAGTTGCACTCATTTCACTTTAGGCTCATATAATGAGGTCCTGTCAACAGGGTAAAACAAAACAACTCTCGGAGTGGGAGGGGAAGTGTGCTGGTAATGGGATTCATTGCCTGTATCTACCTGAGCTAGAGGTACAGTGTGGTAAAGGAGATCTATAGAGTGCTGCGGATCTGACTTTTGTGCTTCATTTGTCTGCTTTGGGTTTTTCCAGCAGCAGCTTGATCCTTTGGTCAGGAAGCTTTTTCTTATTCAACTGCGTTTTCTGCTGTATTTTCATCTAAAATTAATCCATTTCAGTGTATCCCAGTCATTTTTTTGACAAACTGATTCTATGCTCTTAGTCTGCGCTTCAGGAAAGACACAACTAGGCAATTTTACCTTAGGGTATAAAGTGCTATGTAATTAAATATTTTACCTCTTAGGAGATCCAGGTAGAAAATATATTGAGTTTATTGGTGAAACATGAAGGTCAAAAAAAGAGGAGAAATTAGCAAAACTGTTTCTGGAGTCTTCATTTCTCCAGCTGCTCTTTGGATCATTGGGTTGCTGTCACCCTTTAAGATTTCTTGTATTATCCTAATCAGATTGTTACCTAACAAGTTCATGCACCTTACAGTTTAACAGGCTTCATGGGCCCCAGACTGGGTCACTGCTGTGTACAACTGTACTCTTCCTGTGCATGAAACAGTCATTTGTCTGCAAACATCTGCAAGTATTTACGTGATAGCTGTGTTGTAATTTACATACTTTCTAGACTTTTTTCATGAATATATGGAGTGTTGCAGGATTGGAAATGCTGCTATTGCTATTGTTGATCATTCTACTTCAAGCTGTTCAGTGCGAGACTTGATGAAATACAGATAACTTGCACTGCTGTTGCTGAACACAGGGATTACTGACAATGTTGGGGATTTTTCATCACTGGAAGAGTAATCAACAATCGCATATAGAATTTCTTAAATTTCACCGACTATTTTCTATGTTAATTGAAATCCAAAAATGTGTGTTAGGAAATTTAAAAGCTTCAAAAGTATTTTTGCATTTTGTAATTGTGCAAATAGCAAATAGGCATGCCTGTGTGAAGTGAGTCCTCTGAGGACTTGGGATTAGTAATAGCTAAAATTTAGGGTTTGATGCTTCTTTGCTTTAGGTAACTGATGCTTGTAAAGCCTGGAAATGCTTGCCAGAAACCATGAAATTGTCATGGTACACAGAAATCTTAACTCTCATCTGAAATAATTTGTGTCTTGTGGCTATAGTGGTAATACTTGGATGTTCTTCCATGAAGGACTCATTTCCAGTCCGTGGATGACCAGCCTGGGAGGTTAAACTGTATCTTGTTTCATTGACTGTACCACCTGCAGGTGTGTCTGATAACTCACAAAGTGGACAGAGCATGAATGTGAGTTGTCTCTTCTCAGTGCACTTGACCTCTGTCTCAGACCATACACCCCACGGTCGTTTCATCCTGTTACATAAATTCTCCTTTCTTAAACTTGGCCTTTTAGAAGCTTGTGGCTATTGCACGTTTTCTGTGCTGACGTGGTGCCATTGAGTGTGTTCACATGAAAAATGGTTGCATAAAGGTTAATTACATAAAAAAAGAAGTAATGCATTTGGGATATAGCAGTGGCCCAGACTCCATCCTTTTCTAAAATAATCTGTGCCTTTTTTGTATAATAGATTAATCACTGCTTCTTTGCCTGTGTGCTAATGAAACAAATTCTTCCTATCTGCTTTTCTGAGAGAATGTTCTGCTTCTGTTTAAGGACTTGTGTGATTCAGAATCATCCCTAATGGAAATACAAGTGAGGAATATGAATGTCTTGTACTCTTCTAGAACTGCCAGGAGCATGTCACATGGCATTTGATGCCCCTCTTGAGTCATAGGGGTCTGGAATCAAACCCTTCACAAGGAGTTAGTTTTATAAAGCAGCATTTGCATTTATATATTTTATATTTATATGGTCATCATGAATTCTTAGCAACATGTTTCTAGGAACTGGAGCAAAGAGGTTTGGGGTTGAGGGTTCTAAAATAGAGATATTCTCAACAGAGAATATCAAAAGGAGCTTGGCTGTTTTTGTTAAGCACTGGAGGGTAACAGACCAGATAATTCTCAGCCCTGTTGTAGGGAAAGTATTGAATGTAGTCTTGTTGAACTAAAAATATTTTTATATCTATATAAAAGGAATGTTAGTGTATTTGACAATATTTTAGCTGGTTTGCTAGTTTTAACGAAATGTGATCAATGGCAGTAGATAAATTATGAAGTACGCATAAGAGATGCTGATAGTGTATGTATCAATGAAATATTTCAGTCTGATTTAAACTTCAAGGAAAAATCAGATTGGCTGTGTAATGTGGCAGTGATAACTCCAGATATCTTACAGGGTTGGATGTGGTGGTTGATTTAAAAATAGTCTGAAAGTAGAGTGGTTTATGGTACTATTTTGTAGATACATAGTTTTATGGGAGAAATCAAACGTATACAACCTTAAAGCTGTGTATAAAAATGTGCACACACAGAGACTGCTCCATTAAAACAAAGAAAGAAAGAGAAAACAAACCTGTATTTTCCTCAGACGTTCCTCATTGCTGGTGCTTTATTTTTCTGTAGACATCTGCAGAGCAATTGAGCTGCTGGAAAAATTACAGAGAAGTGGAGAAGTGCCACCACAAAAGCTACAAGCGTTGCAAAGGGTCCTTCAAAGTGAATTCTGTAATGCTGTAAGGGAGGTAAGTTAACGTGACGTAAGCAGCTGCCTTTAGTTAAAAAAACAGTATGTTTTACTTTTTCCTTTTTGTGCCCAGTGCAGTGACCTGATTTTGCTCTAACAGCTGAATTTGATTTACACCACTTCATAGAAGAAGACTTACTTTCAAAAGTTCAGAATAAAATAACAATAATTGGGGATAGCATAGGTGTATTAATAGCTCAGGAGCAAATAACTTTATAGAGGTTATTTTGAGAGTCTGTCCTTACTGGCAGATAGCAGGCTGTTGTCCTCTTAGAATGTAAGAGTGGACAAAATACCAATTGCCTATGTTTCTTTTAAGCCATATCCACATCATCTCAAGGTGGAGGCTTGCACCACTTCATCTTCATTCCAGTTACTCTATTAGAGATTTTTAGGTGATTGAATATGCCTTGCTGTTGCTGGTGGTGCTACCACTGACGATAACACCTGGAATAATGCAGAAGATCTGTTTTTAGACACAGGTATCATCTTAATGTCCTCATCCTCTTGAGGGCAGTGTGTTTTATTGCTTAACAAGTCCAAATTGTGAGGTAGATGTGAGGATGTGGGCTAGCCTCCTTAGCATTAGTATTCTTTGCCTCTGCATTGTCAGTAGCTTTTTTTTCGCTACGGTATTGAATTAGTTGCATCAGTTGAAGGAAAAATAGGGATCTTGTGGGAAGGGATGGGTTGTCAGGAGAGCTTTCAAGAGCCTTCTGTAAATGGTTTTGCATGCATCCTTATTGAAGAGTTTCACATCAAATTGAACAAGAGAAGATAGTAATCCATGCCTCCAGTCATGTGTTAGCGCCATAAGCACTTCTGAGTTGATGGTGAGGTCTGGATGCTGTGGAAGGAGGAAGATTGAGGGTGAGGCTTAGGTCTGTATGGATTAACTGAGCAATAAAGGTATCAAGAGAGTCGTTTCTTTGTAGTATGGTAGATCGTCACCTGACGCCTTGTAGTGAATTGTGGAGAAACTTACTAGGCGTGTGTACTTCTTAAATTACACATTTTTGCCTTATACCTGGTATTTTGTTAGATTCTCTAAGCAGAAAAATACCTCTTTCCCCCATACTTTTAACTGTTTTGTCTCTATAGGTGTATGAACATGTATATGAAACTGTGGATATCAGCAGTAGCCCAGAAGTTAGAGCTAATGCAACGGCAAAGGTAAAAGCCAAACTATAACTTGTATAAGCAAATAGTAATTTGTTACTACAGAAGCAGATTATTATTTAAAATTCAGTAGGATGTTATCTAGATGTCTGATAAAATGGATAAGCTTAGCAGGTTATTAAAAGATGTAACCAAAGATGTGATATTTTTAAGATTGTTCTATTTATATTTTATTCTCGGAGTTCTGAATTTTTCAAGCTACTGTCTGTTCCCTAGATACCATTCGCTGGTACCTAGAGAATTAATTTCATTTGTCACCACATTTTGGTACTAGGAGATAAAAATACTTTTTCCAGTCTGCTTGCTGTGTCTAGCTAAGAGGTCTATATCTTATTTCTTATAAATAGAAGAATATTGTTTCTTACAGGCCACCGTAGCTGCATTTGCTGCTAGTGAAGGCCATTCCCATCCCAGAGTGGTTGAACTACCCAAAACCGAAGAAGGTCTTGGATTCAATATTATGGGAGGCAAAGAACAAAATTCTCCAATCTATATCTCTCGTATTATCCCCGGCGGTATAGCTGATAGGCACGGAGGCCTGAAACGTGGAGACCAGCTGCTTTCTGTAAACGGAGTGGTAGGAATTGGTTTCCACTTTACGTAGCAGTAACTACTTGATTCCACTTGGGGGCATACGGAGAATATACATGACACAAACTCGATGTCGTCTTTTAATCTTGGCAAAATAGTTTCTTTTTGTCCTGGAAAATGCAGCTTGCTTAGGTTTCTGTGAGTTGTGTGCATTGAGAGTTCTAGGGCTATGCTTTGGTTATGTGCTTGGCTTCTGTTGGTGTTTCGGATTCTGAGGGATTGTGTCCTTTTAGTCCAAGTATTGTGTTGTGAAATCCAAGTTTCATGATGCAGATTTTAATTAACACAATTTTTTGCACCTTCTAAGGTAAGTAATAAATTATTATGTGTTGCACTAGACTGAGCAGATTCTCGTTATCTCCACAAAAATGCTACTGCATATTGAAAGCTGTAATAAGATTGGAACTACAAGGTGGTGTTGTCTTCAGTTGTGTAATACGTTTTACCTTCCACTTAAGTGTACTGACCTTCAAAACCAGAGGCTTTTCTCCATATTTTAAGCAGTATGTGTATCAAGTGGTGTTGTGGGTTTTTATTTTTAATGAGTATCCTCTTCTAAAGAGTTAAAATACAAAAACCAAAACACAGGGTGGCTGGAAAGGGGACACTATGGACAGACTTTGACTTAAGGCAGCTGCCAGTCAAATGCATGCAAATATTTCTCAAACTAGTGTTTTCATTTGTAGAGCAGGTGTATGACAGCTTAAAATTTTGGTTTTATCACTACTTCTGCAAACCCAATTGTATTTGAAGACTGGGGGTCAAACTAAACCCCGTACTTCTTAATTCGAGTGGGGTTTTTTTTTTGACTTTTGAAGGAATAGAGGCTAACTGGGTGTCTGTACTCTGGGAAGTCTCTGCTAGGGCATATCTCTGACATGCTCAGCTCCTGGCTATTATCTGGGACTCTAGCTGTCCTTTTCAGGCGATGAAAGAGTGACATGGATGGCCGTAGCGATGCTGCTATCCTTTGCCTAGCCTTCCGGTTAGTTTGAAGCATTAAGTATTGAGAGACAGGTGTAGAACTCTCTTCAGATGAGGCCTTCCTCACCCACAGACTCTCCTGAAAGAAAAGCCACCACCTAAAACTGAGCCTGATCATCAGGCAGTTTGTACAGCTAACAATGACTGGGTATGTGCAAGCACGTGTATATAAATATGTATTGCCATTGTATGAATGCAGTGGGTGAGTGCATAAAACGCTTTTGAGAATGCTAATATAGTCTCAGAAAAAAAATCTGATGTTTACAGAGGGAATCCTATCATCTCAATACGTGACAGGCGTTTTCTTGTAATTTGATTTAATAATTAGAAAAGTCACTGCCAAGACTGCAGTGAATGTGCCTTAAAACAAGTCTGTGTCTTTTTTCAGATGGGAGATTTTGAATGTACTCCAGAATAGCAGGCATATTGATATAATTAAACATAGACCTTTACCCATCTTTTATTACTGGTTTTAACCAGAACAGCCTACACATCCTCTTGAATAACACAAATGAAAGCATTCAAATGTGTGTGTTGTCTAAGTCTGATAGAAGAGAAATAACTTGGGTTTTTTTAACTGTTGTCTTTTTTCCTGTAAGTAACGTTATAGTAACGGGGAAACCCTCCAATCAACAGGTACATCACCTGCCTTCTAGCTTCTAATAGCACCAGTGGGAGGTAGGCTTGGGGTAGTCCCATCATTGTGTTTAATAAGTTTGGGAGAAATAAGTGTGGCTGATAAAATGTGTGCTGTACAGGAATGTATATTTGGATGCAGTTGTTGAGAACTGTTGCTTACAATTTGTAATCAGATGGATCTAGTATAACCCTAATAAATTCTGAGAGTTGTTTAAGGAAAGTATTTTGATTCTCTTATTACTGAGTTGGGTTAGGTTGTTATGAATCAGTTTAGAGGAAATTAACTTGGAAACCTTGCATTTATGGAGAGATATGTGGAGCACTAAGATAAGCAGGTGCCGCATGTTAGCTTCTCTAGTGCAGCACTCAATATGCACTGTTCTGCCCTGTCATAACCCAGGATAACATTAAGAAGACAGCTATCTTGCAGTTGTCCTTGGTAACTTATTAGGCAAATAGAGGGTGACTGCTGATTTTGAAGTGCATCCAGAAAGAAGGAAAACAATCTGGAGTTTTAAATAAGCGTCCTCCTGAAGTTGTTGGGTTTTAAGTGTCATTTCAGAACTGCCTAGTTTCACTAGTATATGTAAATACAGAATGTGATTGTTCAGTATAAACCTGACTAAAAGTTTTGTAATACTCTGTTAATGCTAATGAGTATATTTATCATCACCTCTTACTGATTTGCTGAGGAATAAATCTTAAGTGTGGGTGGAGATGTCATTGTGCAGTCTTCAAACTAAAAAACTTCAATAACTGATTGTATGGAAATTGTACAAAGAAATGAAAAAAAATCTGTTGTCTGTATGTGTCTTTACTAATACTCTGTCATTTATGCTTTGCAGAGCGTCGAAGGTGAGCACCATGAAAAAGCCGTAGAACTGCTGAAGGCAGCTCAAGGAAAGGTTAAATTAGTTGTGCGATACACACCAAAGGTCCTGGAAGAAATGGAGTCGAGATTTGAAAAAATGAGATCAGCAAAACGCAGGCAGCAAAACTAACTTTGAATGCAGTAACTTGAGGAGCAAATAGATTCCATTTGCATTTTTGAAGTTTGTGACTCAGTTGATCCAATGCTTGGGCTACAAAACACCCTGTCCTTTTTGTAGAATCACAGAATGATTGAGGTTTGGAGCGACTCCTGGGGATCACTTGGTCCAAGCCCCCTGCTTGGAGGAGGGCTAGCTAGAGCAGGTTGCTCAGGACTTCAACAGGCTGTGGTTTTAAGCATCTCTGAGGATGGAGACTCCAAAAGATTTCTGGGCAACCTGTTCTAGTGTTTGATCTTCCTGTATTTTCACTTGTGCCCATTGCCTCTTGTCCAGTCACTGGATGCTACTGAGGAGAATCTGGCAGGTTCTTTTTATACTCCCCACTGTCAGTCTCTTACGCATGTTGGTAAGATCACCCCCGAACCTTCTCTTCTCTAGGCTAAACAATCCCTGTTCACTCAGCTTCTCCTTGTCTGTCAGATGCTCCAATCACTTCATCTTTTTGGCCCTTTGCTGGACTCTTGTAATGCCCATGTCTGTGTGCAGGGGGAGCCCAAAACTTGGGACACAGCACTTGAGTTGTGGCTCATCAGGGTTTAGCAGAGGGGAAGAATTACTTCCCTCACCTTGCTGACAGTGTTCTTCCTGATTCAGACTGGGAGGCTGCTGGGCTGCTTTGCCATGAGGACACATGGTGGCTTATGGTCAGCTTGTATCACTCTCTGCTGGGCTGCTTTGCAGCAGGTTGGCCCCCATCCTGTACTGGTGTGGGGGTTTATTCCTCCCTGGGATAGGACTTTGCACTTACTTTTGCTGAACTTTGAGAGATTCCTGTTTCCCATTTCTCTAGCCTGCCAAGGTCCCTTTGGCTCGCTTAGAGTGTGCTCTGTCCTGTCACCCCTGTCCTTGTTGAAAATGTTAACCAGTGTGGGCCCCAGTACCGACCCCCTAGGTTCCACCAGTAGAGACTAGCATCCAGCAGGACTTTGTGCCACTGATCACAGCAACCCTTAGCAGCCCAGCCATGCTTAGAATGTTCTCAGTTTCCGTAGGTTTCATGAATTAAGAGGAATGTGTACTTTTAAAATGGCCTAAGATAACCTTGGAAAAGCATATATTGGTATTTCTAGATTATTATTTTTTTTTAGTAAGTCTCTTTCATGTCAGACCTTAAAACATGAATTGAAAGTGCAGGTTTTTCAAAGGCATTTAATGGGACATAACTTGTACAATTGGCATCCCTTTTTGTTTTTCCTGTTTCCTTTAGGCATTCCTTAACATAGAATCTGCAGGGTTTTTTTGCTGAATGGTTTTGGAAAAAAGATTCTTATGTAGCAGTATTTTGGCACTTTTCTTAACAATATGTTGTGTGTCAGCTACAAAACCTAATCATGATCTACTGTGTAGCTGATAATGGTACCAGATTTTGTAATGTTTTGGTGAGTACATGATTTTTACACTATCGCTAAATTGTAAATCATTATTATGGAAACTGTATTACCTTGCCTGTAAATAATTTACAGTTGGTGTTCTCATATAATGATTTTTGTAATACACAAATTTGCAACAATCATTCCTTTAACTTATTTTGTACCAATTTTAAAGCAGTTAAGGCGGGGGTATAATTCTGTATGCAGTTCTGAATTGACCCTCTAGATGTATTTTTATACTCAGAAACAGAAGCTATAATAATGCAGTGCAACAGAATTCCCGATGTTTCCCTAACTTTCTGCTGTTTAAAAGAAATATTCATCTTAATTGTCATACCTCTTGTGGTTTTTTTTAGTATGTGCTATTGTAGTCTTATCTACCGACTGACTGTATTGGTCTTGGAACAGTTAGTACCTAAATTATTGGCTATTACATGCATAAGAGTAGAATGTTCTGAGGCTTATACGCCGGGTTACCATGACATGTGAACATGTCTGGGGTGTTATTACTGACTGCTTCTGACTTGGAGGATTCTTGTTTGTACTGCAGAAGTACTGCACATCACCACTGCTGTAAAGTTTCTGTGGAGTGATGCTGTGGTAGTTATAAGGAATCTCCAGCTGGAAGCAACTAATGTCTTAAGCATGTTTGATGTTGCATGGTTTTTGTTTGTTGTTGGGAAGAAGACTGGACAGAGGTCCTTTTCTTGGAATCTTCCAGGCTTGAGGCTGTACTTGCATAGTTTAGGTTTTGGGGTCTTTTTGGTTTGGTTTTTGGTTTTTTTAAGCTTCACCTTTTGGTTTATTTGGTAGTATTAACTTGATTGTCTACTGGGTGTTTGTTCACTTGTATGGCAGCTATGAGTGCATCCTAATTGACTGTTAGAATTTGATTCTTAGAAGCTTAAACTGAAAAGTGCAGTTCTTGCTACGTGGCTAATCCCTAGTCTTACACAGAGCAATATGATCCATTGTGAAATAATTCAGTAGTTGAAGGAAAGGAAAAGGTTAGTGATCTGAAAATGACAGCATGAGATTTGTTCTCTGTCAGTTGACCCATTGGAAAAAACAATGTGATTGCTACAGACAAGTGAGAAATGTGATTGCTTTCTGCATGTTTGTAAGTATGGTAAGCCTGCAAAGAGAAATTTGGGTTTTAAAGATACTGATAGTTTGAAAATGCAGTATAGATATTTATCAGCTAGATGACATTGAGCACTGAATTGCTTTGGTTGTGGGTCATGGATGTCTTTCAAAAGGCCCCGTGTTACTGATACAGCCATGTTGAATTGTATATTTTTATGAACAACTAATGTTTAAGGTATTGAGACAAAATCACTAGTTAGACCAATTGTGGATGTGTTTTAATTTAATTGTAAAATAGTAGAGATCTGTTTTAGAGCTATATATAAATATATATATTAAAAAAGGGTATGGAAAGGAGATAGAAATGTGTATTTTAAAACCTGTATCCCTTGTGTTACTGAAACAAGAGGTGTGTTTTGTTACTTCATGGAAATATTTACGCTAGTGCAGCTAGAGGCGCTAAGTGCGGTAGCATTTTCATTCTGAGTTGTAGCATTTGGGTACAGCTTGTCAGCTACTACAAAACGTGGGGAGGTGTATCTGGGCATATAAATTGTACATGTAGAATTTAATGAAGTTTTTAAATGGCAACAAAAAATTCCATAAACAGACAACTTATTAATACTCATCTTTACTACTAAGAAAATCCTATACTGTTGAGGAAAGGATAGATTAAAATATGCCAAGAAACTTGATCTCTGTTACTACTGAGCAGTGCCTGTACTGTTTTAACATGCAGTCCCTATACACTTGGCATACTTGGGTATGCAAAGAGATGAAGTGTCATTTCTGCAGATACTTCTGCATCTGTTGCTGCTGTGAGGGATCTTTGGGTTTTATCAACAGAAAAATAAAAGTTAAATTTTGCATGCCTTGTGTTTGTGCCTTTTTCTTTTGACTTCCCATACTCAGCACTTCTTTCAGATTGCTGTCATTGAGTGTT
Source organism: Psilopsiagon aymara (assembly GCA_024733675.1). Lineage (NCBI taxonomy): Eukaryota > Metazoa > Chordata > Aves > Psittaciformes > Psittacidae > Psilopsiagon > Psilopsiagon aymara. The sequence goes on from JANRGW010030099.1 coordinate 45,486, forward strand.
CATAATCCCTAGGGCTCAATATAAACACCCTGCGTGTGTGTGGGTGTCCAAAGAGGAAAACTTCAAGATGTTATTAGTTAGTTCTCCTCATTGCTTATGGATTTTTCCTTTGCTGCCTCAGTGTTGGAGAAGAAAATGGGAATGCTATCAAGTACCTATACTACCTTGGGCCTCCTGCATTTTTGAGACCTCCGCAGTCTCAGCCGTGTAAACTCAAATGAAGCATAAGCATAAGGCTTATAACACTGAAGCAAAGGCTGAAGTTAATGTCATCTCATAACTTAAAAAGCTGCAGTTCATCAGTGTTGTGTTTTTTCTTTGCAATTACTGGCTTAACTGATTTTAGAACACTGAAGAAGTCGGTGGAACATCCTTGATTTCTGACTTAACTTTTTCAACTGTGATCTAGCAGTCGATATCCTAACAAGCTTAGTGCCCTAAGCTAGTAGAAAATGTGAATGGTCATGTCAGGTTTTGTTGAGTCCATTTCCATGGACATAAGTGAACTGAAAAAGAAAAGCGCATGGTCAAAGGGATTGCACTGGTGCAAGGAGAGTGTGAGAAGCATGGAAGGTAGGCAAACTGGTTGAAATTACAGGGAAGCATGAGATTGCAGAGCAGTTGGTAGCAGGGTTTATGTGATTCTTTGTCCTGTAAGATCCTGATTTGAAGCTGGTTTAAGAGAAAAGCCATGTTCACTTTTATAGGGAAGTTGTCCTTTGCCTGGAGAGTCTGAGGCTAAGACGGTGCACTCAAAAAAGACATCTGAGGTTCACAAGTGTGCCTCAGGATAAAACCGGTAGCTAGTTGTAACTGTTAAAAAAAGCAAACCCACAATAAAGAAAACTGCAACCGAACTTCCAGGGGAGCCTTTTAAAATAAAGTTAGTGTTAAAGTTCTGGTGAGCTACTATTTCTTGTTGATTTAGAGACACATCTTGGGTCTAGAGTAACAAAATTGTGAGAAGTAAAATGAGCTCTTTGCATGCCTCACCTTTTGTTGGATGGTTCAGATAAATTGGGTATTTTATCAGTAACAGAGGCTTAAAAGGTTTAAAACCAAGTCTTCTGCTCGCGCACATGCTGATCATTTGTTCCCCACTCCTCAAAGGAAAATGAAGAACCCTTGCTGGAAGACTTTGGGAAACTGGGTGTATTAATTCCAAACTAAAGAATCCTTGGATAGCTGTATAACCTTGTTTCTGGTTAATGGTGTAGTCTTGCCTATATTTCTGTTAATACGTAAGATAGATACGTTGCGGTAGTGCTGGGTGATCATGTTCGATTTTATAAAACCTTACATTGCAGTTATGTGTCCTATGGAGGAGTGGTGATACATAGTCATTTTCTCCTTCTAGAGTGAATTTCCTGCCTCATTCAACAGCTGTTCTGGGTTTGGGGTTTTTTTTTAATAGTATATTTTCCTGGCTGGTTAATCTGATTTGGTAGCATAGAAGGTAAAAGTGGAATCAGAATGATCAGAGTTGGAAGGGACCTTAAAGCTCATGTCATTCCACCCCCTGTGCATGTCGATCTAAGTTATCCAGGTTTTTGTAAGAAGTTACTGGATTATTTTTTTTTTTCCATCCTACCATATCTTTTGGGCAGCTCTGACACACATTCTTCCATGGTTTTTTTCTGATTTCTCCTTGCCTACATAGAAAATAGATGTACAGAAGTGCAAAAAAGAGGTGCTAAAATGCGCCAAGAACGCAATGAAGAAGTCATCTTCCCAAACAGTGCAAGACTTGGAATTATATACTTCCAAAGGTAAGTAAAACAACATCTACCTGGCTCTTATCTAATCGCAGCTCTGCTTTTCTGCCCAAGCAGTACAGTTGCATTGTCTGAATCAAATCTAATCTGTGCTGGAGACTGGATGGCTGACAGCAGGAAAATAAGTCATTGGCCCTTTCACCTACTTCAAGGGGCTGTAAGTAAAAGGCAGAAGTTAGTAATTTATTGTGTTACTGGCATTGCAGCAACCCCTGGAAGTCCCAGGTTTGAACCAGGATCCTATTGTGTTTTGCAGTGTACAAACACAGGACAAATAGTTTGGCTCCAGAGAGCCTCAGTCTATTGCTAAGAAATTGTAGGGTTTGGGGTTGGTATTGTAAGGTAAGTGTTTCTGAGAAGTGAGGGGAGAAATACAGTAGCAAATTAAGTGAGGCTTTTTTGCAGTTTCATCTGCAATTAATTTGGAGCCAATTTGACTATTTTATTTTTTTCCCTCTCTGAGGGGTACACAAGTGAGCCTGTCCCTCAGCACAAGCAGGCAGTCTGAGATGCAAACACCAATACATATTAAAACTTGCTATTTTTTTGGCAGGCTCCTGACTAATCTTGCTGAAGCAGAGAGCCTGTGGTAGCCATGCATTTTTTCCAGTCATGATAAATGTGGAGTCCCTAAGAAATTGTATTTGTGCTGCTGTTTTGTGAAAGTATTGAATGTGGATAACATGTCTGAGCTGTTGCTGGCGTTAGATGTGGAGCACACTGCAATCAAGCTGTAGAGCAACAGCTTTAGAGAAATGCGAGGAGATATTCAAATGACATACCAAGAGTAATTCTAATTAGATAAGTAGAAAGCAACCAGATAATTAATAAAATAAATGGATCACAATGGTAAAGGATTGCAGTTTCTCATGAAAAGTGAGGGTTGTCTTTGAAGTTTCTGTCATTTATTAAGCATTGCCAAGTAGGTTTGTTGCTTTGTCCTCGGTGTCCCCTAAAGTTTTCACATTAATATCCATACCCTGTCTGGCATGCTAAGCAGTGTATCATGTTGTTAGGTCAGTCTTAGTATGGTGGCTAGTGGCTCTATGGCCCAGGTAGCAATCCATCAGGGGCTGCTGTGTTTGCTCTGTTCTGCTCTGCCAAAAATACCTTTGAGAAGCGCCTGACCCTTTGGAGAGCATCAGCCCTTCCACAGTGGAAATAGATGGTGTGACCTTGAGCCTTGGTTGTGATTTCAGAACTTGAAGGCTTTTTCAGCTTTTATATACCCTTCTTAACATAATGACAGAGAAGACGACATAAAAATATTTCTAGGTATGAGTTGGCTGCCTCTAAGCGAGCCAGTCCCTGAGGTGGAGAGATGCTCATGGCTTCTCAATGATTTACTTGTCTGCATCTTGTTCTGTGGCATATGCCCCATCTGCAAATACTGAAGGCAGGCTTTGGGTCAAGCCTGGCTTCAGTATTTGCCGAAGGAGTTCCACCTGCCTTCTCAAGTCAGAAGCAGGGCTGTTCTCCATAGCAGTTGCAGCCCTTCAGTTTGTTCTGCAGGTGCAGGGTGAGTTTTCCTTTAACTTCACATTGCAAAACAAAATTTGAACCTCTCTGCATGGCAAACCAGACAGAAATGATGGGAAATTACTTCATGGTGAGCAAAAAAGACAAGGATAAAAAGTTGGCAGGGAGGATAAGATGGTGTAAGAGAGGCTCAAAATATCTAGTGTTTGTTTATGCCCCAAATTTTGACAATAGCTTAGTGTCTGATAGCTCAACTTGATGGTAAGTCAGAATTACTTAGCAGTTCTCTTCCTCTTCCCCAAGATACAAGCTACTTTAAATCAGGCTGGGATCCCTCAGTTACTCTGGTAATAGGGACTCTGCCAGAGCCTGTTGAGTCAGTTGCCTTGTAACTGTAAAGGCTATTCAAAAGGACAATCTGAAGTCAATCCTACAGAAACTAAGGTGCCTACAGATTAGTGATGTTTATTCTTCTTAAAAATAGGAACACAAATAAAATCTGTACTACTGCAGCATCTGAGTAAGGACAATGCAGACAAAGCATTAGGCAGTGATGAGGAGTTGCATGCTACAACAAACCAAACCCATTGCTTCTGTTGGTCTTTAAGGCTCCATGTAAAGGAAGAAATCAGTCTTGTGAGTGACCTAGTCATTTCAGAGAACATACCAAAATAAGGTATCCAACCTTATTTTGCCTCCCCTCAGTCTTCACCAGGGCTATTCTCATATTATGACTTAAATAATTTGTTAGCACTGCACTGAAAATGCTTTGTGACCAAGTGATTGCATTATGGTTAATTGTTCCTTTATAAGCTCCCATGTATTGCTTCATGTGTATTTCTTTTCCCAGAGTGTTTGGGTTATGCTGTGGTGGTAATAAGTAATATATCAAATCAAGTTTTCTTTGATAAAAAACTGAAAATAATTTTATTCATTCTAACACAGGAGCTTTAATAATATTTTCCTAAACAGCTTATGACTGTGGGCACATTCTGAGAGTAATTTATCATTGGAGTTAAGTTTACTCCTTTACATTACTTGGGTTTTACTATAATTCCTCAAAACAGGATTTAAGTAGGATTTAAAACTACATAATCCTTAAGCTGATCCTCTGCAGATTTAGCTCTTAAAGCACTGCTTCATTTAAGTTTTTTAATTCCTAGTATAATATCTTGCCTTAAATTTTATACTGCTCAGTGCTTTGGTAGCATATACAAAAAGTTGAAACTATGCTGTGTGGCTTAAAATAAAACTCCTGTTGTTTCCTGGGGAGGATTTTGGGAAAAGGGTGTTAGTAAGGCCCTTTCTCTGCTTCTTGAGTGTTCTGGGTAAGCTCAGCTAGATCCTGCCTGCCCCTGCCTGCCCTTGCCTGCCTTCTTGCCGTTTTTCAGCTGACCACCTACGCTGAAATATGCTAAATGCACAAAATACCTATCAGTGGATATGGATGTTGCCTTTTCAGCAGTTGAGTTAGTGGGTAGGTTCGGCTTTGAGTTATTAGGCTTTGTTCTTGCAAGGTGTTTCCCTACTCAGCTGTTAATAACAGCGGCTCTGTGTCCACTGCATTTCTTGTCTGTTGATTTTATGATGCTACTTCTTTGGGACCCCTTCCCTGCAAAGCATTTGCTCATCATATATAAACGCCCAGTCATGAGCTGATCTCGCTTTGGCTGTTGTTTGATTTGTTTTAATGTTAGAATTATGTCACGCTAAAATGTCTGTCAAAAATCTTGATTTAATGTGCTTGTAATGAATATTTTGTAGGGGAAAATTAACCTTGTGTTAGAGTGCTATGTTAAAATTAATCTGTTACATTATGATGTTGTTACATTAAAGTGGGAACTGTTCTCCCTTTTTTCCTAGGTGAATACTTAGTACAGGAGAATATCCAGAGCTAATTCTAGACAGCTGAGGAGCTTTCACTAGGCTAAAAGAAGTCCAGCAAAGAGAAAAACAGCAAGCCCCGCATTGCTGGGGGCTCTCCTCTCTTCTGGCTTTGCTCTGTCAGATTTATTGAAGGTGTTAGAATAAGCTGCCTGGTGTTACTCTCTCGTACTTACAGTGTAACATCCCTTTTGTGTTCACAGCCCAGCCTACTGCATTCCAGAGGCAGCTTCTGGGGTAACTGAGCAAGAATAGACTGCAAAATACATTACACACTGGACCACTTAAGTAATTCATATACAGGAATGGTGTAGAGGCACTGCGCCATTTTTCTACAAAGAACGTTTAATTAAGAGCATTTTAAAAGTGATTTTTCTCTCCTGTTTTCATTCAGTATTTAAGTTGTGTATTTCTTTACTCTCCAAGTGCTGGTTTTGAGGCAAGATCTGGGTGGTCTTGCTTGTCTTGTTTAGGTTTTTTTGTGTTACAGAGTTGTAAAATACATATTGACAGAGTAACTTTCTGGGCAACCCTTTAACCCTACCAAATAATTCTCAGGTTTTTTCAGTCTAACTGTTTTCATGAAGTCTGAAATCATACCTGCTACACCAAGGTTTGGGTCTTTACCTTCGTTTTCTTAACAAAACTCTGAACTTAGTTTAGCTTCTCTTTTTTCATTTGATGCTTTTTTCATGAAGTGCTTTTCAGTTCTACTTCAGTTGAATAAAAGCCCAAGCCTATTTTCTGGAAAGGGGTATACTTTAATTTTTAAGAGAACTTGCTTTGTCAGTGCAGATATTCCAGACTTCGTGCTTTCTCTCCTCATAGCAGCTCCATGTGATGCTCTCTGGCATAATACTAATTTCCTTGGAACTGAAATCAAAGTGTTAATTGAATTTCTAGCAGTACAAGGCTCAAATAGCAGCAGCAGCAGCAGCTTTTGCTGATGATGCTTAGGTACAGTAGGGTTTGGATATATTTCTCAGCTCTATCTCTAGCCTACTGGAGTGTGTAAACCTTGGTTTTTTATCACTAGACAGAGATAAATTAAAGCTGCTCTAAACTGCACCTGTTTGTGTCCTCATAGCAGGGACAGAGCAGCTCATGGTGCAGGACCAGTGCACTGACAGCATCTTACCCCAGTGTGTAGATGGAAACCACCATGCACATCCCCTTGGTTGACTCTTCAGTTTAGCTCTGACAGTTGCTGAAGGTGAAAAAGCTGGTGCTGGTTTTGCCTGTGTCAAGTCATGGACAGGATCATTTTTCCCAAGGCTCAGTGTCAGTCCTTACCTCCCTCCGCAAGACTTTTTCCCCCTTTGGACCAGTATTAGCATGGTCTATAGCAATATCTGCACAAATCTGACTTAAATCAGCGGTGCTTCAATGGCATCAGTTGGCAAAAGCAATGTTGGAGAGGGAAAATCTGAGAATGATGTGCTGGTCTAGTACTGGTGAGCTACCTGTTTTATAAGGTCTAATCATTTCTTACAGCAAAATAAATCATGACTTATGAGCTTTACATTCTCATTCCCCTCAAGTCAGCCTCGAGGAGTTCTGCTGCTCCAGTCACAGTTCAAACTGTATTTATTTCTCTGTGTGTCTCAGATTTTCATCTGTATGCTCTTTCACATTGAACTCAAATCAAATCCAAACAAATTTGTGTCTTTGAGGTGGGACTGTTGTCAGAAGTTATTATATTGCCGAACAGTATTGTGGCAATAGCAAAAAAAGTCCAGTGTCCAGGCTTTTTATGCTTTTCCCATGTATTTTTGAAGCTTTCCTAGTGCCTCTTCAGCAAATGCTCGACAAAAGTTTCACAGACACCTACCTATATATCAGGCTCTGAATATTTCGTGCAGCAATAGACTGGTTTATAGTCCTTTCCAGTTTCGCTGAAGAAGAGGAGAATGTGGTTTCTCTACAGCTCGAACAAAGTGAATCTTCCATCTCTCTTTTTTTTTTTAATTGACTTGGATGTGAGATCCTCATCTCCCTCACCTGGTTTAAAAGAGGATTTATTTCTCTCCTTCGATTTTGTTTGGGTTTTTTGTTTGGTTTTTTTTTTGGTGGGATATTTGTTTCTTTTTAAACAAGCTCTATTTTGTAGGATGCTTGTTGGAATTTGTGGCGTTGTGGGTTGTTTCAGACTAGGTTTCTAAACTATGATTTCAAAGTCCATGGGTACAATTTTTAGCTAAATAGGTCATTTAATAAAATGTACCCATAAAGTTTTACAGCTTCAGAATACCTCAGCATATAGATATTTGTTACATAAACAAGCCAGCTTTGCGATAAATGATAGGGTTTTCCTTATAAAGGAAAACAAACACAATAAATGCCTGGAAACTGGTGGCTGCATAAGAAGAGAGAGAAAGGTGGGCTGTTGATGGAGAGTAATGCTTGAATGGTGCTAGCAAGGGAAAGGCAGAGATTGGTTCACTGACCAGAACAAGTTATGGACTAACTGGAAGCAACAAAGCAGTATTACCTGAGTGGAGAAAACAAATGGATCATTCCTAGGACAGGAGCTTGGAAGATGGAGACTTGAGATAGCTCCACTAATGAAAAAAATACCTGAAGCCAAGCTGGTAAAAGAAATGGAAAGACTTGAATCCAGACAAAGATTGAAAGGGAAAATTAAACTATTCCAGCGTTCTCAAAGGGTGAATAAATTCTTTGTTACTCTGTTTTTTTTACTAGAAATCATTTGTCCTTGTTTTTTCCAGCAGAGAAGTTCTGCAGGTGCTGCAGGTTGCCGGTGCTGCAGGTCGCCACTGCTGCAGTACAAAGTATGCTCTGTGCTCCTGTTCATCTTCCCAACACTGTACAGGCACCGAGGGCCATTTCTGCTCCCATTATCTTTGGTTAGTGAAGTGAGACTGTTTACAGAGTAAGTATAAGCACTCTGCTGTTTTTCTCTGCCAGCTGGGGCAGGAGGAGGAGGTCATTTTGCTTATCTGGATTTGTTTGGGTCTGCCTGTGGAAATACGGCTAGAAAATAATTCCTCTTAATTATTTTTTCCCTGTTCTGGTTCACACGCACACAGAGAAACAGAAACAGTGACATGAATATGCAGTGTTTTTAGCCTCAGGGGCTGCCAGAACAACACAGTTTTGACGTGTTTCTGCTGACAAGACCAACCAGGGAGAACAGGAGATCACCATGTATGTCTATATATGTATGGCAAAGCCTTATCATACATTGGTAAATTCAGTTTTGATGAGAACCTTGTGCTGCTTACTAGGTATAGAAGAAGCACATAGCAATTTATTAAAATGACTTTATTTTTGCAGCGACGAAAGATGGAGTTCATACAAAATCAGTGCATCAGGAACAGGATTCCCAGTATGGAAGAGAATAATATTTTCAGTAACTAGGTAAAATAATGTTTTTGGAAGGGAATTAACCATTGAAAAATGATAAGGAGAAATATAGGAGGTGAAGGTTGTGTTTGGAAGATCTATATTTCTAGTATCCTTGATGGGTACTCTACCATCTTGAGCAGAGATGATTTTCAGTCTTCAGCTCCTTACATGCCTGATTTTGAAATGTCACCAAGTGAACACTTTGGAGCTGATGCCATTCTCATTTTCCTCCAGTTAGCTCAAGGGAAGGTGAGATTAGCCCAGACCTCAACCCAGCATGGAGAGACTCCTCTGTAATGTCCATGTTGGTGAGGGCAGCCCCTGGTAAGGTAAAGGTGTAGGGGACAATCAGCTCCTGACCCCCCCCCGCCCTGCAACATGGATCAGAGCACCGATGACAAGCCAGGGTTGCTGTGAACACTGCCTCTTTGCCTCCTGGTTTGGACGCGATTACAGCAACTTGAAGTCAGTGCCAGTGTGCCATGTGTTGCACAGTTGTTCTTGCTCTGGATTGAGGTTCAATCATTGCAAATCTGCTGTTGGGTTTGGGGCAGTCAATGGAGCTAGGTGCACACAGAGTGATGTTGTTGGACTCGTTTGCTGCCCCATCCCTGGCAGTGATCAAGGACAGGTTGGACAGGGCTTGGAGAAACCTGGTCTAGTGAAAGGTGTCCCTGCTTGGCAGGGGGCTTGAAACTAAGGGAACTTCAAGTTCCTTTCCAACTCAAACCATTCTGTGGTTCTATGACTCTATGTTTTTCCTGCTGCAGTGGAAGTAGGTTACCAATCACTTCCCTGTTTCTGTGCTTCTCCATCACTGATCCACGAAATGAACAGCATGGTACCTATGTAGCTGCAGAAGGGCTTAGGAAAGCTTGGATCTCTCCTGGGGTCTCTGGGACCTGTGCTGTTTGGGTTGGTCAGTGCAGCCACCTGCCTGGCTGTGATTCAGGCTGCACCCAGGGGTTGTGCCAGTGGCGGAACCGGGGAGGCAGCTCCCCAGGCAATTTCAGAGCATCCCAAGCAGACATGTGAAATACATGGTGTGAGTGTTTGCCACTGGGGCAGGCTCCGGTGCCATCACAATGCTTTGCCAGGTCTGTCACCTCAGCGTCTGTTACAGGATCTGGACCAGAGAGAGCCAACATTGAGAGGGCCCAACTTGGTGTAGCCTGACTGCTGCTGCTGTGACATCCCCAGTAAGACACAGTGATTGTGTGGAGCATAAGAAAGCTGAGTTGAACACGTGGCTTATTGCTGGTGGTGCCTGTAGATAAGAGACATCCAAAGTAAAAATGGAGGATCCTAACCCCAGGACCTAACGCAGACCTGTCATAGCCAGATACCATCTATGGGGGGTTGTGGGCCTGGGAAACAGTTCTTTCAATGCAAAACTGTTTCGAGATGAGTTTTTGGCGCATTCCCTCTTGCCTTGGTCTAGCAGTCAGGGAGCTCCACGGCAGCGCATCCCTGCACAAAGGGATGGAGGTGCAGTGCCAGGCAGCCTCCTGTTATAGCCGGCCCAGGAGCCGGCTGCTGCTGCCGCCCCTCACGGGGGGCAAGTCGGGAGACAGTTCATGCCGGCGCTTGGCGGCGCGGTGGGGAGCGGGACCCGCGTTTTCCTGCAGCCCGGCGCCAGCCTGGCCCCACGGCTGCTGCGGTCCTTCTGTCACGCTCGCGGAGCCCGGAGCCACCCCGGCGCGCCCGGGATGGGGAGTCCTGGATGGGGCGGTTCCGGGGGTCGCGGCGGCTCCCGCTGAGCGTCCGGGGGGGAGCGACCGGAGCGCGTAGGGGCGGGGCCTCTGCAGCAGGGCATTCCCGCGCCTATTGGCTGTTACCGCGCTCTGCTTTGCATATTAACGAGCTCTGCGCCAATCGGGTGGCGCGGGTGGTTGCCTCATTAGCATACGCATCTCCGCGCTGGGCGCAGAGCAGCCGTCGTCGCGGCTCGTAGCGAACGAGGTTGGGTTGGGGCGGGCGGCGCGCAGCAGCC
>JANRGW010030102.1:0-35623 GCA_024733675.1 Psilopsiagon aymara
ATGATGGCGGAGGTGAAAGGGAGCGGCGCGGGCTCCGCCGTCAGCGCCGAGCTGGAGGTGAAGAAGCTGCAGGAGCTGGTGCGGAAGCTGGAGAAGCAAAACGAGCAGCTCCGCAGCCGCGCTGCCGCCGCCGTCGCGGTCGCCACCGGCCCGCCCAGCCCGCACCTGCTGCGGGCCCCTGGCGGGCTGCGCCCTGCCAGCCCTCCCTCGGTGGCGGGCGGCGGGGCCGCGCCGTGCCTGCCCGGGCCGGTGCCCACCCTGCTGTGCGCTTCCGTGCTGGGCCCGCCGGAGCCGCTCGCCTATTTCAAGCCCACGCTCGTCCTGCCCGCGTCCGGCGGCGGGGGACAGGACACTGGCGGTGGTTCGGGGTCAGCGGCGACGCCGGCCGCTACGGTGCTGGACGAGGTGGCGGTGCTGGAACTGGAGGACGGCTGCTGCGGACAGGACGAGGATACATGGTACATGCGGCGCGCCCCGCCCCGCGTGCGCACCTCGGACCCCGGCCGGGGACCCTGCAGTGCGCGCCCCGGGGGCGCTCCGCAGGGCTCCGTTTAGCCTTAGCCCCCAAATAATCCACCAGACCTCGTTCTGCTTAAACTTAAATCTGCCTTTTTTCCCCCTGAAATGTGTTAGCAGTGCGGTACCCGCCCGGCGGGAGGGGCCCGTGTCCATGATGAGGTTCGGGTTGGGCATTTACCGCCCCGTCTCGCTCTCGGTGGGGGATGTGTGCTTGTTCCCCACTTTGAGGAAGATCTTTTTTCTATAATTTCAGATCTCAGCCTCGTTTCAGCCCCCTGTTTACATAAGGAATTAAAAAAGCGGAATTGTTCTGGGAAAGCGTTTTTCAGAGCAGCGTCTATCTTCCCATCCTAAAATCTCTGCCCAATTATCTCCTGACTTCAGGGATTTGGGAGGGCTTTTGTCTTTTAGACGTTGATCTAATGGTTGGTTGTGTATCTCCAGAAGGCTCGGCTGGGTGCTAGGAAATTGAATAAAGCAGAAATGAATAGCGAATGAATAAAACAGAAAATAAAATCGACCTAGAGGAATGAATTCACTCTCTTAAAAACAAATTGAGGGGGAAGTTATAGAGTGGAGATATAAATAAATAAACCTGGTGCCTCGAGACTTGCCAGCAACGTGGACATACATTGTAGGGACACTGCTGGAATGCCATGGAAATCATTGGCTGCGTAATCATGTTAAACATAATTGATGCTCAGTTGTTCTAAAGTGTCAGTAATAAATTATGGATTAGCTATATTTAAAGAACTGTTTTCAGGATCTGTCAAAGCTTTAGGGTAGGTTTTTATGTGGTTAGTTTTCAAATCAAGCTGAAATTTATGTCATCTGGAAATTAAATACAGTATAAAGCTGCTGAGATGTATTTAGCATCCGTATTTTTGGTAGAAGAGAAAGGATTTAAAAATTCAGCTAAATAGCATAAATATTTCTTGTATGCTCCTGGTCCATACTTCACAGTACAAATAAGACCATGCTGCAGCTTTGGAAAATTGCTTTTGAGGGTCAGCAAGTATGGAAATTCATGACAGTGTTGTTTCATTGTGCGTACTGTTAGTCTGCACAGGGCTGTTTCTGGGTTGTCAGTCCAGACTCGAACCAAATTTTACATCAGTACTAACCTCTAACTTTCCTTCACAGGAAGAAATATTAAACTTGTTTGATCCTGTCCTGTTAAACAGAATAGTTTCCCTGTTTACATTTAAGGCTGGTGGAAAGGCATTTTTATTTTATGTGCCTTAGTATAATATCCTGGTTTTCCAACAATTTCCTATAATTTCGATCAATTCCCTATTCCTTTCAACCTCTGGAAGCAATCCTAAATGCTTGAGGGGTGGGGGTGTGAGGGGGCAAAATTTACCTTCGTATCACACAACTGTTTGTCCACAGGGTGAATTTCATGATGGGTCTGTTAATCAGTTTATTCCACTAAGAGTGAGTTGTTTTAGCTGTTGAACGTTTTCATTTCAAGGCTAAACCTCTGTCATTATCCTTGAAGGGTCAGCGGTGTGGTGCTAGCTGCTTGGAGGTTGCTTGTAATGTCAGTCTTTAGAGCAAACTGTGATCTGGAAAGCCAAAGGCCGATGAGTCAGTCCTAGTTGTTGATCAATGATTTTAGTCCTTGAATACCTGTGCAGTTACAAAACCCCATAGAATTAGCATTCTTCCAGACAAATCCAGGCTATTTTTGCTGTTCAGCTTTTCAAGCACTTTGCAGGTTAACAGGAAGGATGAAAGCTTTTCTGGTTTGCCTTTTTTTTTTTTTTTTTTCCCTTTTTTCTCATTTTTTTCATTTTATTTATTTTTTTTTTTTTTTTTAAATATGTAGAAATGAGTCCTCTCCTTGGAGAAATTCAGTAGTTCATCTCTGCTGGGATTGCTGAGGGAGATGGCCGTCACAGCAAGGATGTTTATTCCCTGGGAGCTAGATAGAGAGTGCTGGTTGACTTCAAAGAGATAAAAAAAAAAAACCCATTGATCAGACACTGGAGAGCAGTTGCTCTCCGGGGACTTGCATAGCTGTTGAGCCAAACTCCCAAAAGTAAAAGGCTGCTACCTGTTAGTGTTCCTCTGAGGAGCTAAATCCCTTGGGGTTTTTTTAGGTCTTGGCTTTTGCACCACTGTGTGCAGGCCAGATGCCTTTGCAGCCTGTGGAATGTTTTCCTGGTACCTGAAAAAACTTCCACTCACTGCAGCCTCATGGATGCAATCCGAAGTGGTCAGGCCAGGGAGCTGCAAGCGGTCTCCAGCAGCCAAGATTTCCTCTCTGGGAGACTTGCTCTCCACCAGGTGAACCAGCATCTGCTTGTGCCCACTAATCTACAAAGGCAACAGCAGCAATGCAGAGCCCAGCTTCAAGAATTTCCCCAATTTGATACCTGGCTTCCTAATGTGCTTGACCATCTGATTAGCTGTCTACTACTGTCTGTACTTATGTTCTAGGTTTTTTCCCTTATTTTTATTTTCCTGCTGGAATTGAATATCAAAATTGGATTTTCATTGTTTATCAGGAAATGTTTTCTAATCTTTAAAAGTGTGATTTGTACAACATTTGATTTGTCTGAGACAAGACACTGTGTATGAGTATCAGCAACACCCTGACAAGTTGATTAAATTGTTACAGGTAAAAGAGGGAAATAGTTAACAGTGAAATTGTGATTTAAATATGAAATCCAATACTGAAATTATCTCCAGTAAAGTTAAATCTGCAAGGGAAAACTGATAGCTCCTTTGGTGTATGTACAGCACCTAATGCATTGGAACTTTGGGTGGTTCAGACAGGGGTAAAGATGAGACGGAAGATTTTTATAGAAATCTGCTTGAACTTTGTTTTTGACATGCCAGACGTGTCGAGTTCATATTTTGCCATCACTTTTTCAGAGGGGAAGGAATCAAGCTAATGAAAACCCTTCTGCTTTGGAATATCTTTTGTTGTTAGATATCATATTGCAGGGCTTTTCACTGTTACACATTGTGAGCAGGAAGGAAAGTGGGAATACAGAAGTAAAGTTTGAAGTATTGTGTGTCTTTCTGATATTTGTATATATTTTGGTTAAGGTTGTATATCTTGCCTACCAAGACTCTCGCACCTCAAGAGAAATCACTGAGTCCCCTGCAGTGGTGCAGACGTGTTCTGGATCATCCAAGTCCTGAGATAGAGGCTGCAAAACGTTCCCTATGCTTCAGATTGGAGCAAGGTAATCTTTATTCTTTAATTTTCTTTACTAGCAAGTTGTCATTTTTGGTCTGGCATTTCACTCGCGTTTCTTGTTTTTCACAATTTAGCAAGCTCTACAGATGGCACACATGCAGGTTTTTTTCTATGTATGCAAGCCTTCCTCCACTAAATGCTAACAATTGTTTGGGATTTTTTTCTGCTCATGCATGTTTGAAAGTGTTCTTCTCCTTTGTTATCCTTTTCTTCCCCTGGCTAACTCGTGTCTTTTAAACTCGTCAGTTTTTATCCATTGCTTAAAATAGTGAATCTCCTGGCAACAAAACACTGATGTTAACTTTGCTGTTGGTATCTCTGTCAAGATTTGAAAACTGATGCTTTTGTTCTTTTGCAAAGTCAAAATTATTATGGTTCTATAAATTTTTAGAGGCATATTTATCTACATCTAATGTATTATCAAGGACTTTGCCGAGTATAGGACAGACCAAGAAGGGCTGTAACATGACTGCTAGCACTTCTTTGTTAGGCTGTCAGTAGTCTCAAGGACTGGGATCCATCCGAAGGCATTTTGGTGCTGGTGAACTTGCTGATGTATAGCTGGATGTGCTGAATTTTGTTCTAAATGAGTATCAGCCAGCATTATATTTACTTTTTTACCATCCAGGGTCCTATTGAGATTGTAATAAGTGTTGTTGAAGGAAGTGGTTAAGGTAGGGTATTAAGGGTTTTAACTCACTAAGAAAGAAGAAGCAAATGAACAATATAGGTGACAGGAGAAAGGAATAAAGCTAATGACAATATGAGCATATGGCTGTAGAAGCTAACTACAGCCATCATTAAAAGATTGAGCATGTTCCTGTGTGCTTCGGAGGATATGCATAGCTGGGTAGCTGTGGATTAGTATTGTGCAAAATCAGGTATTTAACCGAATCAGTCTTTGTAGGCAGCTGTCTTTACGTCAACTGCAAAAGACTGTGCAGTGATTATTGTCCTAGCAATATTTAGTTCATGTCATTTGCCTTAAGTTAGATGGGCTAAACTGTGGTTCCTACGTTGGTAATCATCCAACCTAGGTTTAGGGTGGAATTTGACATGTGATTTAGACACTTGACTTCAGGCCTCTGTAGTGTGAACTTGTTGTCCATGCTTGGCAGTCAATGGGAGTTTAGTGCATAGAGTCAGAGGAATTAGTGGAGATGCTCAGGTGATGAGGTGTAGGAGATGGCCTCAGAATGAAGTCAGTAGCTTTCTGGAGGCCAGTAATGGGTGCTTGACACTTAACTCCCATCTGGTCACCTGTTGTCTATGTGGTGTAGGGCATCCCTATGTGGATGCCCCATCCTTGGAAGTGTTCAAGGCCAGTGGAAGGTGTCCTTGCCCATGGCAAAGGAGTTAAAACTGGATGATCTTTAAGGTCCCATCTGACCCATACCATTCTGTGTTTGCAGTCTGGCGCTCACTTTCGTATAGAAGCTCAATTTAGATTGCCCGACATAGGTGTCCAGTGCCATTGAGTTACTTCAGTTACTCTGGTTTGCACTCAGGACAGATACAGACCTTCCAGAAGTCCTGTGTTATATCTGCCATACCTTTGATGATATCTTGGCCTTGCAAGGGCCTCTGAGATGGGCAAGCACACTTAGGTATAGGCAACTAAATCAAGCCCATAATATGAATGTAGAAACAAGCTCAATCTCTTTCTGTGCAGAAGTCACAGTGAGTGACATATGTCGCAGAGTTATGCTGACAGTGAGTTGACTTAATCCATATTTTCTACTCATGATGGGTTAGTGCATTTCCTGGGCTCTGTACAAAGTTTCTGAGAGATTACATGCCATGTATAAAGCTCATTATGGCTGCAATATGTTCAAAGAGGGAATAGGCTCATGTTTCTGCTGCAGCAATTCTGTGCTAAAATTGTTTTAATTAATAATTCTGTTAGACTTTATTAACTCTCATATTTCTAAGTATTTGTATCACCTATAAACAAATAACACATAATGAGCAAATGTTGTATTTCTTACCCTCACTGTGTAGAAGTTATTTTCAAAATATTTATTTCTCCCTCAATTTGAAACCAGATATGAGGTTCTTGTAAGAATCTAACAATTTTGTTTTAAAAGTACAACAAACTTTCTGTAGCCTGGCTTTCCTGGGGTTTGTTTTGCAGTGCACTCTCATCAGTAAGTATATGTGTATAAATACATACATATAATTTTAGCCTAATTGTAAAAGCGTCTCAATAAGAACGTCATTCTTCTTTTCTGGTCCTAAAATTTCAAACTTTGTAAGTTGGACGTTGTCTTCCCCCTTTTAGCCATATGCCTTGCAAGAGCATTTTAGCATTGAGAGAGCACTGAAATCTAGTTATGCCTCTTCCCTTTGGCACTGAGTCAATGGTAACACTGAAGTACTTGAGAATTATTAAATGTGTAGTGAAAAACATTTGTGAAGTACCAGTGCGCGGTTTCTGAAATGGCTTATAGGTAAAATTGTTTTAGTAATGTTGTCCATGGTGCATTAGCCAAAAATTAATCCAGTTTAGATTGTCATAGCTTTTTAGGCACTATAGTGCGCATGGAAATAAAAAGCAGTAAAAATTGACTTTTTGTCTGCAAAGTCAGCATACTTAAGTAAGTGCACACAGGAAGATCTGTGAGCCAAAAGTAGTAAAGTTTTGCCAGGCTATTTTTCTGAGTTTTAAGGAGTTCCTGTTGTCTTAAGATTTTTGAATCTGTGCTCATTTATTCCTGCTGATGTAAATTTTCTTTATTCTGTTATATCTTTATTTGCATAAAAGTATTAATTTGCTGTCTGAAATATCCCAACCTTAAGATAGGTCATAACAAGGCTAAAACTCTTGTGAGAAACTCCTGGCAAAGCAGTCCTAGGTGATGAATTAATACAATGATTACTTGGTCTTCCAAGCTGGAGAATCACTTGGATGATGGTCTTTTACTTTTTGCCTTGCTGTGCTCAACAGTCTGTTTCTTTTTGAGAGAAATTGACTGCTTCAAGTTTTCATTGTGGACGTAAGATTTCATCTTGGAATAAATCTTCTACAGGTATAAGCACTGTGGTGGTCTCCAGCAGGTGGTTCATCTGTGAGCCCCTGTGAGAACTTGGAAAAGGTCTACTACTAAGTAGGTAAACCTTTTATCGTGTTCATGATGAACTAGGCTGATTACATACCCTGTTTCTGTGGATTAAGCATGCTAGTTTTAAGGAGGATGACAGTTACATGTAACCTCGTATGATAAGATCTTTGCTTGGAGTGCTGCCTGTTTTCCATAAGCAATTACAGTGTCTGAGTAATACTTGTTTTGTGTCTCTTTTTTCTTACTTTTTCTTTCTCCCTGACCCGACCTGGATCACTTCTTTCTTTTTGCTCTTCTTCAGTCATCTTTTGTTTGAATCCTTTCTAGCTGGTTTTGTTTACAGCAGTTTTCTATCTACCATAGGGTCAGTTCCCTCTCTGTTTTTTTTAATCTTGCCATCTATTTTATTTCCTTTAGATTCATTCAAATCGACAGGGCCACATAATAGTCTTAACAGTGTGATGGAGCTGCTTCTGTATTTTCTTGGTATTACTTGGAGATTTTGGAGCACATCAGTATTAACCTCAGTTAGCAAGAGATACAGTGTGTAAACTTCCTAGCTGGTGCAGATAGATATAACCCCTTTGAAATGGATGAGATGCTGTTGACTGACGCCCTGGTTAGAAATACCCTGTATAGCTTCAGTTCTGTAAAATGCTCTGGAGGAGGCAGGTGGATAAACTGAGGAGTTAAGAGGCTTAGCAAGGAGTCAGTCTGTAGGAACTCAGCCTTTATCCAGGGCCTCGAAGCATATCTCATCTAATTCAGCCTTCTGGACAGAAAGCTCCTCTTTCTTGGAGAATATGAAATACTGGCTAGTTTCAGTGTTTGGCTTAGATGAGTTCTTATTCAGAAGTGTTGCTTCAGATGTTTAAAAAGTGTAGGCAACAGAAGTCTGTAGGTTTTGCAGCTGGCTGCAGTAATTTACAGTTTCAAGATTAAACTCTGTTTCATTTCTTAAAATGAGTAATGTACTTCAGGATGAATGCTATTATGTCATCTTGAGAATGATGAGGTGTGATGTGACACACACCCATTGAAGTTTCTTTCCAATTGCTAATGATTTCACAAACTGCAAGAATCTCATCAGTGACATTTTAGCCTTTATTGTGTTGGATCCGTGTCAGATGTCCATTAAGCTCGATGGCCAAACATATACCCAGAAGAAAAAACCCAAACTAAAATAAATTGTTTAATTCAGCAATGCTGTATTATTTTTACTTGTCAAAAGCAAGTATTACAGCTGGTAGGGCTCCCTCCAGGCAGAAGATTTTTACACGGATGTGCAACTTGTTGCTTAGCAGAAAGAGGTGAGGTCCTGTCCCATTCTCCTAATTCTCTTTCACTTCCCAGGGATTCATGGTGAAGTAATTTAATTTGTAATCTTTAAGATATAAAATACATCTCATCAGCTGTTAAGAATTGCTGTCATGGGGAACTTTTATGCTATAGTCTGCTAACAGCATAATTAAACAGAAAATGCTGTAAGTGGATAAAAGCTTTTATTTTGTGTGCTTGAGCTGGATCCAATGCTGTGCCCAGTGCAAGGTGGAACTTTTATTATTCTGATACAGGTTTATTTGCTGTCCTTTGATAAATCAGAAATGTGTGTTGTGGCACTCAGTACTAGATTAATAAGATTTATTATATAACAATTTTCTCATCATTATTTTTCATATGTAATAGAGAGATAAAGATTTATGTAAAATGCTTTTGGGGTAAAATGATACCATGTTGGAGCTTGC
Organism: Psilopsiagon aymara; assembly: GCA_024733675.1. Classification (NCBI taxonomy): domain Eukaryota; kingdom Metazoa; phylum Chordata; class Aves; order Psittaciformes; family Psittacidae; genus Psilopsiagon; species Psilopsiagon aymara. The sequence continues at coordinate 8,541 of JANRGW010030102.1, forward strand.
AGATGATTGGGTCATTGCTTCCATCATAAATGATAAAATGCCTAAAGCTCTGAAAGGAATGAAAGAAGCGGCACAACAGGTTTGATTCCTTTTTGTTAATGTTTCTGATAATAAAAGGTGATGAGCAACTGTAATTTCTGTCATCATGGGAACACCTTTTGGAGAAGCAGCATCTTGGAGGACAGGATGCATTGCTGTCTTCTGCTGCGCTACAACTTAGTGCTTGGAGCGCACACATACATGCACAGGAGCAATTTCCTAATAGATTCCATTTATTTGATGTAACCTGTTGTAACAGCTCCATAAATCCAAGCAGTTCTTAGAGATTTTTGCAAATGATGATATCACTAGATTTTATGATGCAGCTGCTGAGCATGATTTGTATATTGCATTTGGGAAGAACTGTGGTTTGATATTCTGCTTGCATTTCAGAATATTTTCTACTGCTGGAACATTTCTACTCTGCAGGTACACTTAAAGATAGAAATATTTGGTTGAGAACCCTTATGGCAACAAATGCATAGAAGATCAGGTTATTAATTTCGCAGATATCTCTTCCCTCTTTAATATAGTTCTTAGATATGACTTCTGCTTTTTATTCAATTGTGCATACTATTTAAGAATTTAATTTCATTTTTGGGGATTGATTGTCATGCAGCTCATAAATATTTTCCTAGAATTGATTTCTAATTGTCATTACATGTACCAGAAGATGCTGAGTTCTGGAATTTATCTAAAGGTTTGTAGAGAGATGGTGTTGGATCTTACCTCAGTTGAAAAGATACCTGTCCTGTTTTAGAATATAAGTGCTCTATTAATTCATGCTGGCTGCTGAGCTGAGCTTATCAATTCATCCTGAGTGTTTAAACAGCTAGAAACACTGTCAAATTTTACGTGAGGATTTCAGCAGTCTTATTTAAAATAAGAATAACTTATTCTTGCCGTGTAGGCTCAGAGTCTGTAACACAGCATATGTCTAAAAGCAGTAGTAGTAGCATCAGCTGTGACAAGTTGCTCTAAAAATACAGGCACAGTTAGTGTTATCCAGCAGAGTACTAATCACTGGTTTTGTTTCCTAAATATGCAGTTACTTTTCTGGATAGACAGTAAAAAGAAACATAGGATTTATTGGTGGACCTGGGGGTACTTGAAAGCTTATCCTCTGAAGATACCTTTTGTATGGAAAAGAGGATCTTTCCAAAACTGGGTTGTTCTGGAAGCTGCCATTCCATTTTTGTTCTGATAGCCTGAGTCTTGCCAATTGTTTGCTAGCCCCAAGGTATTGTTATAGCTTTTCTCGTACATGCTGACTTTCTTTCACTGCTTATTTTTGATGTCTGTAGAAGAGAGCTGGGAATGACATTTCATAACGTAGATGAGCCTCCCCTATGTGGTACGTAGAAGGTAGCACTGCCTCTTTACTAAAAGGTTTATTTCCATATTTTCACTTTCAGGGAGCACTTTGGTTCTTGTTCTTATAGCATTGCATCTTTTGGGAAGCTTTTGTTCACGCTGTTCTATGCCATGGCCCCTAAGTATCTTTTGGTTGGTTACTTTTGGGATATAGTCCATAGTCCTGTAAATGTGCCAGGCAGTTTTTCTCCTTGGTAGCTCACCTCACATCTTAATATATTAGAAGGCAGTTATCTGTACTTGCTTTACTGAGTGTTCCACATCCAGCATATCTCTGTTCATATTGCATGGAAATAAAACATTTACACCAGTAATTTGCTTTTACCTATGGGTTCATGCCAAAATTCTTATAATAAAATAAAACTTTTTTGACTCTGCCTGATAATGAAATGTAGTCAGTAAGCTCTAATCTGAATATTTGAGACATAAGGATATAATTTTTCTTTCATGGCCCTCCCCTCAACTTCTATTTTATTAATTTTAGAGAGGAATATATTTGTAAAACTTACAACAACAGAGAAGGTTTTCTTGTGCAATGTTCACTTTTGGTGAAGCCATTTGTAAAGTATTTGAATGTGGCTTGATCAAACACTGTAATGTAATACTTCGTTAAGAGATTTGCACTTCTGAGAAATCTCAGGGAGAAAAGTAGTGTGAGTGTGCTTGTGAGACAGAAAATTGCTTTTGTCAGCAAAAGAGGATAAAACCTGGGTAATTCTTGTTTTGAAAAGCATTTTAAGTAATGTAAAAATCACATTTTTACTAATTTTAAAAAATCATGTGAAAATAAGTCACAAAATATCCTTCAACGTGTTCTTGAATATTTTATGATTGAAGTATGAGATGTTATGGGAAACTGATACAAGGTAACAACTGATTTTTAAAGTGACATTAAACTGATAGCTTATACATTATTTATTTATTTCATCTTTTTATTTTATGTATTTTTAAAATCTTTTTGTGTTACCAAAAAAACCCCAAACTGTGCTACAGTGTGAGTACCTGTAAACCACATAGCTGGCTGAGGTAAGATTGGACCCACTTTGTAACACAAGAGAAATCTGTACGGTAACACTATTTAAGGATAGCTTTTTTCATAAAAGCAGATGGCTGATGTCTGTGTATATTTAAGCATGTGCACCTCCCTACAACAAAGGGACACTGCAGATGCATTCTGACTTGCAACAAATAAGGTTTCTTACTTCTGGAAAGAAAGCCAGCTTCTCTTCTATTCATTTGCCTTTCCCCATTATCCCTGGGAGTGTTCAAGGGCGACTGGGACAGGGCTTGAAGTAACCTTGTCTAGTGGAAGGTTTCCCTGGCCATGGCAGGGGGTTTGGAGCTGGGTGATCTTTAAGGTCCCTTCCAACCATTCCAACCATGATTGTATGGTTATGTAGTACCTGCACTGTGTTGATTCAGGGTGAGTTGACTTGTATCTCGAAATGCACATTTCTGAAATGGTTGCACATAGAGGTAGTGGTGGCTAACTGTCATGGTTGAGGTAAGAACAGTCAGGTAACTAAGGTATAACACAAACCACTGCTGCTGCCACCAATAATAATAATGATAAGGGAAATAACAAAGGAAGAGAATACAACCGGTCACCACCCACTGACCGATACCCAGCCCTACCCAAGCAGTGACCTAACCCTTCCAGGTGACTGCCCCCAGTTTATATAGTGGGCATGATGTGCTGTAGTATGGAATACCTCTTTGGTTAGTCTGGGTCAGGTGTTCTGTCTCTGCTTTCTCCCGGCTTCCCCTCCTCCCTGGCAGAACATGAGACACAGGAAGTCCTTGGTCAGAGTAAACATTACTGAGCAGCAACTAAAGACATCAGTGTTATCAGCGCTGTTCCCAGCCTGAAAGTCAAAACCACAGCACTGCACCAGCTACTAAGAAGGAGAAAAATGGCTGCTACTGCTGAACCCAGGACACTGACTTTTGGTGATCATGCAGTCAGGTAAATTCCCCTAAGTGAGATAAGAGTTGATGAGTTGTATCCTCTGCTGCATAGGAGGGAAGATCAGTTAATTTCTCGCTTAGTTTTGTCTGCAGCTGCTGGAGCACAGATTGATTTCTGACTAAGCAGGGTAAGGATTCATAAGTAGAAATCTTTTTCTGATGCTAAAGGTTATGAATAACTTCACCTAACCTTCGTGATTCAAATTAGATACCTGGGAAAAGCTTACCTGACCATTGACTCTGAAGAAGCTAAGGGGCAATTCGTCCAACCTGTCTTCCTCTGAAGCAGTTGTTTGAACTGAGTCTGGGATGCTCATTTCTCTCCCCTAATTAGAAAAATCTTGGGAGTACTTAAAGTTGGAAGGAGTTAGATGGCAATATTCCTTTATACTTTTTAACAAGTCTTGAATACCTGCTGTGCTTTGTAAGACTAGTCCTGATACCTTTAATTCAGAAATTGTTTTTCATTGTCTCCTATTTTTCAGTCATTGCACTTCAGACCCTGCTTGTAATCATTTGTTCAGATACTTAAGTTCATTCTGCAGAACAGGGACGCTTGGGGGTCCTTTTGTTTTTTTTTCACATACTACTGCCTCATCTAAATCCTTCTATGATAGGCACAAAAATTTTATACCAGGGTCCATACACTGGTGAAATGGTGTGAACGCTGTAGTATGTGACTGCTAGTCATAAGTGAGATACATGGGATACTGCTTTGTGTGGCATATGAATCACAGGGAGAAATCTGTTTGATTCAGTTTTGCTTGGAAAGATTTTTTGTGCCTTGGTTACTGGAGCCAGACATGGAGCTGTTTCCATCGTGTCTGACTTTAAGTACCTTGTCCTTGGATCTCAGACATTTGTTACTTAATTCACAGAACATATTGCCCAGATTTATTCCACCTAATTTTAGGCATGTGTCTGGTAAACCTAATTTAACTGCACAATCACTTTGGCCATGATTCATTTACCTTAACAAGCATACTAAGTGTAATTTGACATGGTCTTGGGTCCTTGAAATATCTAGAATGGGGCAGATGGTATGATACCGGACCTGCACAGCAGCCTCACTTAACAGGACCAGCTGAAGCACCGCAGATGTCATTGCATTCTGGTTTGAGACAGCTGAATTATGCCCCTGCTGTTCTGTGCTGAAGGGTGGGCTTTGCTCCAGGCTGCAGGTGTTTAAATGAAGCTGTCAAAGCGTATGAGGTGTATTTAGTGTGGGCAGATCTGCAAGGACAGCACTGATATGTTTCTCCAGAGCTGAAGTTGTTAGGAGTCTCAGACCCAGGAGATTTCTCCACACATCCATGTGGTTGCATATGGACAAGTGAGAGTGTGAGATCTGCTGGCATGACTCACTGGCCAGACCTATGTTCCCTCCATTGTTCAGCTTCAGACACCCATGCTGTGGTAGCTGACCCCTACATCCATTGTCTGGGCAGTATCCGGCCCCCTGACCTCTGGTTCTGTTTGCTGGCTAGTCTGACTTGATGTTTATTCGCATCTCTCATGCTCATGTGGACATCTGGTAGCTGGCCTAGGCCCAAAGTCTCTCCATTGCCAAGCCTGTAGCCCTGTAGTTACTCAATAATGGGTTCACAGACCTCTTGTCTGTCTAACTGGCTAGCATGGTTTGGAGTTTGCTGGACTCTTTCACATGAGCATGTGCATTTGTGCACTCACATGTGACACAGAGAACACCCTTTGTGCAGAGAAATAGTCGAGAGTTCAGTGTGAAGTAGAGACTGATCGAGCGCAGGGCTGGCTCACAGCAATGACCTGTTGGTCACTTTTGGCAACTTCACGGTCTGTTCCTTGTTATGTCGAGCAACATCTCATGTTGCATCTGGTTACAAGTCGTCTCCTGGCATACCTTCATGCAAGCAGTATTTAGTATCCCATTATGCCCAATAGAAAGACGGGGCTAGGTTTGGTTGTCCATATATGTGTGGCAATGATGCCCTTGAGATGCCCTGAGTGGATATCTAAATGGCAGAATATGCCTACTTGCGGGCAGCTGGATTGAGCTGTAGGACTTCATTGACTGAAATCAGACCTTAGGTGCAAAATTTAGTTGTGGACATCATAGGCACTCAGAGGACATGTCTGGGGAGGTAGAAAGGTAGCGAAGAATGGGTGAAGCAATCCCATGAGAGAAGCTTGATTTCTTTTTAGAAATGTGTTCGTGTCTTACAATTCTGTTTTAATAGACTTTGCCTTTATTGATAATGAAATTGAATTAATCTCTTCAATGATACAGGTGTTATTGTGCAGGCAACTAATATGTAACCTGTTAATTTGAAAGAATTATTTTAAGAATTTTGGAAGGAAAAATTTTCTCATTCGTTCCAGATGTCACTTCAAGCCATAGCTTTTAAAAGGATTAGAATGTTGGCATATGGCTTCTGTGGTTTTTCATGCATCATACAGCATTATGTATTCATTATTTGTCTTTTCCATTTAGAATTGCTGTTTACATATAACAAAAGTCAGTGTGCACTTTACATTGATGCTGTCATATCATTAAAGAGTTATCAGCACGTAAGAAAATAAGTGGTGCAAGGCAGCTTGTATTTACAGCATGTGAGTGGACTTTGAGTAGCATTAACTACTTGCCACTTCTTTTAAAGCCACTTGAAAGCCATGTAAAGATTTGTGTCAAAAATTCAAGTAAGCTGTTAGGGCCAGGGGCTGTCATTTGTTGTATCCTTCAGGAGTGACTCATAAAATGCAATTCCAATTTCACTGTGCTCAAGGTACTACAACAGTATAGCCTTAGTAAAAGAGTAGGACTGAGTATTAAGTCTTAATAATTTGCATCTGACTGGTAGCATGTCTTTCTTTTGTGAGTGTGTTGGGTTTTTTTCCCCCAATTTAAGAGTTGTTTGGCATTTCATGTGTTTGTGATTTCTAGCTTTAGGCAGTGTTTTCTTCATAACACCTCTTAAGTCTGTTATGGGTGCAGGGAATGATTTTGTGGGCTGTAGTTTTTGATAGCAGTTTTGTTATCTGTTGTGTTGTTGCCTACAAAAACCAGAGGACTGGACTCAGCATCCTAACAGCTTAAGGTCCTTTCTTCCTACAGGTGTGTGTCTCTCAAGCAGATCTGTGAAATGCTAGAAAAACCTCTGTGTTCTTTGTTCTTCCTTCCCAATCCTTAGGAAAGTTAGGGAAGGGAACAATTTATAGGCCAGCATGGAATAGGGTAGGATGGAGTGATGAAATCATTGCTTTAGCCTATTGCTCCATGGTGTCACCAGTTTTCTTTTTCTGTCATTTCTGCTTCATGTGTTGCAGTTATGTAGCCAACATTAAGAGTGCCTCAGGGTTGTTTATTAAATGTCTTTTGAAACACTGTGAAATACTTCACTGTAATCACAAATATAATCACAAAACTTTATTTCTAAATAAAATACTTCAGTCTGTAAGTAGGCACATATGTTCCCACTGTGTTGGACTTGGTCCAAAAGAGATTTTATTTTTGGCTTGTGTGGGTGCTTTTAAATCTGAGGTAATTTTACTTTGAAGAAACAAAATATTTTTTTATGGAGAAGCTTGAAGAAACACCTCAAGCTTTGTTGTCCAAGCCCACTTCTGCTTAATGTGGATGTGACAGGTTCTGGTGGTGGAAACTCTTTAAAGATACTGTAGAGTTCTTTTTATCCTGAAAGTAAGATGTGGGCAGACGGATGTTGCAGCAGTGTTATAATTGTATTGATGGTCCTTCTGCAAGTTGTGTGCCTTGACTCTTGTCTCTAGTGCCATTCTCGTGCTTTCCCTGTTCTACTATACTCTTGGTTGATAGTGTTATATTCCTCTCTCCTTTTCTGTCTGCTTACACTTACATTACTTGTTTGCAAGGAGCAGGGATTGCCACTTTATTAAATGCTTTATAGTTCTTGCTAGAGTGTATGTACCTCTGGGAGGTACTCGGGGAGTTTCTCGTGATGTCTGAAGTCACCCCATGGGAATTTAAGTTTAGGAATGTGCTCTGAGTTAGTGCCAGGAGAAACCTGCCTTTATCTAGGGAGTCGGAAGAGACTTGTCTGTTTAGGCTAAAAATTGTCATTGCAGAAGCCCTGACCCCCATGACAGCAATGATGATGGTGTCTGTATCAAACATATGTATGTTCAGCCTGGAGAAGAGAATATTCTAGGGAAACCTTATTGTAGCCTTTCAGTTCTTAAAAGGGGCCTATACAAAAGATGGTCTGAGGCTTTTTAGGAGGGCCTGTTGTGATAGGATAAGGGGTGATGGTTTTAAGCTAAAAGAGGGGGGATTCAGGCTGGGTGTGAGGAAGAAATTTTTTACAGTGCGGATGGTAAGATACTGAAACGGGCTGCCCTGAGAGGTCGTGGATGCACCATCCCTGAAGATACTTAAGACTAAGCTGTATGTGGTTCTGGGCAACCTTATCTAGATGAAGATGTCCCTGCTCATTGGGATTGGACTAGATGACCTTTGGGGGTCCCTTCCGACCCAAACTATTCTATGATTCATTGATTCTGTGTTATTTTACCCGTTCTCCTGGAAGTAACTGTTTGGTTAGTATTTCTTTGGTTTACCCTAGGGTGGTGTTGAACCTTAATTCTACACAATGATATGTGTTCTGAATACTTTATTATAGTTGACAGCCACTTAAACTTCTGTCAGTACTTTTCTTAATCCTAAACTTTTGTGATTTTTTTCTTTCTTCCTTATTTGGTGTTTCAGAAGTATGAAACCCCTATTTTACATTTTTGTTGTTTTTTTGTTTTGTTTTGTTTTTCTGAAGGGTTTCTGCTTTGAGTGATAGTGTTAACACATTCTCATAATAAGCACATAACTGGCACCTGCTATATTTATCCAAATTTCACCGAGGTCCTTGAGGGTAAGTGCTGCTTTTGACCCCAATTTAAGCTTAAAGTGTAGTTTTCCCAGTCAGATTCAGTACAGGCAGCAGGTATACATGTCCAAAAAAAAGGGAGTGAAGCATCTTGGAACAGGATGTCGGAGTCCGAAAATGTAGACAGAGAACCCCTCTTCAAAATGCTCTTTTCAGAGGTTTAACCTGTGAATGAAGATGGCAAATAGGTTATGTGTTTATGGGTGTTTCTGGGTGCAGGGGAAATTCAGAACTAACCAGTAAGGTTAGAAAAAAAGTGCAGTTTAGGGTTAATGTTTGAATTATTTTATCCTACTTGTGCTCAAGAGCTTTATATCCCAACAGAGAAACATACTTGAGTGACACCTAGTATGTAATTATGATCCTATATTGCTAGGAGAAGGATGGCAAATTGTCCTTCTATGAGTCTGTTATTTACAGAATGGATCCCTTATCTCGCTTGCAGATGGTAATTTAAAATGAGAAAAAGAATTATATATACTACCAAAAATTTTAAATGTAAGGAATGTAATTAGCTCTGTTTTTCTCCAGCCAACTCTTCCTCTAACCAGAAATTTATATCTTGGATTCCAGTTGTTGCTAGCATATCTGGCTAGCAGTATAGTACATGTCTACTTCTGTAGAGAACTTCTGTACATCCTTTGTGGCATATGAAAATGAAGTTCTCTCTTATTAACTGGAGCAAAACCTTATCTGACTTCTCTGAAGCAGTGCACTAACCACTACATAATAGTCTTTTTTGGTTTGTTTTACCTCTTGTTCAATGGATAGGCTAAAGAAATAGGCTGTCTTCAGCAGAGAAGCATGAGAGCATGTGGTGTAGTAGCTGAGCTCTGATCTGCAAGGGGAGTTGAGCTGATACCTGTTCTGTAAATCAAGCAGAGAAGGGATAGCTAGCTTTGTTCCTTATCCTGGAGAAGTCCCCTAAGCATGGACTCACAGGTTGAAAGGGCAAAGACACCCTTCCTCTTACTCCATTTTGTGAATGGCAGCTAAGCCTGTCTTGAAATCTGTGTTAAAAAAGAAAATCTGTTTTATTCTCTAAAATAATCCTTTCAACATGTGTTTTATTTTTGGTTTTAAATGAACTTATTTACACTGCAGTTCAGTGTTTGACCTAACTATTACATATTTGGCAAGTGTTTTAGTTGATACAATTTTATTTTATTGTAGTGGTATTTGTTGTTTTTTTTTCTTGAATGGCACTTTCACTACTGACTTTTCCTATCTTTTGTTCAACTCCTGAGACCAAAGCTGCAGAAAGGGAGCCTGTCCAGCAGAGTTCTTTGTGAGTGCTATGACTGCAATGACTCAGCTCCTGTACTTAATGCACAGGAAGATAAATATGATGGCACTGATGATCTCAGATGCACCAGTACAAAGACACAAAGCCTCAAGAGATCACAAAGCAGCTGTTGTTCTCTAAGGGATGAAAACAGCATTTCCAAAATAGTGGGTGCACTATTATCACTGGGGTTTTAGAACTGCTTTTGGATGATTGAACTAGAGACATCTAATGTACCATTGCAAGAGATTAGGGAGGTTTAGTTCTGCACAAAAAAGCTCTGTTAGGTTAACTGGTTTTAAAAACAGGCTTCCTTCTCAGACAGAAGTTAAAAAATACACAAACCCTGTACTTTTTTCGCTATGTAGATGGCAGCTTGCTGATAAGGTACAAGGTTTTCGTGTTCTTAGTAGCCTTGAAGGGTATACTTGTATACAGAGCATATACAGGCACACAGATTACCTCACCCCTCCTTGTGTTATCAGAACATAAGTAGACACTAAGAGTTAATCTTGTCAGTGCATACAACCTGTCTACACCACGCACAGGCATGCCAAACAGCCTAGCTCCAGTGCATCCATCCACACACTGCAGTGCAGTGCTTGCTGCATGGATAATATAATAATCATACATATCAGTATAGCTGTTGCTTGGATCTAGCTTGAACGAATATCGTAATACTCCTCTATTTCAACTTTCAGGTTATATTTCTCTAGCTACCATACATAGCTGTTTCTCTATGTTAAATGTGCTAGAAGTGCATTCAAATAAGAGTTATACTAGCTTTTTTAAGCAATCTTAAACTTCAGGGTTGAAACTGGGAACTAATTGAAAAATAAAGACTTCTGTGGAGCATGAGATCTTTGTTTCTCTAGTGAGAGGGAAGGGCAGAGAGGAACATAGCTGGTTAGGTGGGACTGTAGGTCAAATGTGAGCTTTGAAAAGTAGCTGAGGTGAATACAGATCACAGAGTTTAGTAAAGCAGAAGACATACTGCATTTTGCTAAATGTTCTTCCTCTGTCTCTCCCCTCCTGTATAGCTGGAGTTCAGATTGGCTTCCATACAATAGCTTCTGTAATAAATTTTAGTCATCAAGCAAAATTAATTTCCAGCCTTCACTTTCTGGTGAAGTGCATGGTAAACTGAAATTCTGTTGAAAGCCAGAGTTTCCACCACTGTAAAATTAATCTAAGGCAAGAAATAAATGAAATGTCTCTAATCCTATGGTAGGAGGGAAGGCAACCAAATAAATAGTATTTTTTTAAAAAATGGTCTTTTGTAATTACATCTCATATAAAAGATAGAAATAATGGAAAAAATATGGTAGAAACACAATAGGAAAAGGACCATGTCAATCCAAAACCTATTGAAATCACTAGAAGTCTTTCTTCTTGTTTGTGCATTGACCTTATGTTAGTTGCTTAAGGTATTTCGCCTACTAATTGTAAGCTTTTTGGAGTGAATGTCAGGTGACTTTGGAGGAGTCTTCTGCTTTATATTTGAGGTTAGAAATATGGTAAGATGAGAGTCAGTATTTACTGGCTCCCACATGACTGAAAATAGAGTGAATTCATGCTCTTGATTTGGCTGACAGCAATACAAACTGTTAAAACTCTGAAGCTCGATTCCCATAGTCAGACATTTTGCTTGAGGAGGACTTTGCAAAGCCTGTCTTGATGCCATGCACTGATTCTGACACACAATAGAACTCTACATGGTATTCTTGCTGTTGTTCAAGTGTTGGGAAGATCAGATCTGTGCTGGAGACCTGAATATAGTGTAGTTTTGTTCCTCAAGACTGTGAAAAGATGTGAATCTATTACCTGCTTTGGGAATGCTTGTGGGGTGTTGACATAAAGATCAACTTTGCATAGTGGTATTAAGAGTCATTTACACATCCTACTATATTATATTGGCAAAATATCCCTGCACTAACAGGCTATTTGATCTTTAAGTAATCTGAAGAATTAAGTGGATGTGGCAAGCGGACTGCTGTGGGGAAACAGGTATCTTTGAGCTGCAAGACAGATGCCTGAGAAAAGTATCATAGAATAGTTAGGGTTGGAAAGAACCTTAAGAACAACAAGTTCCAACCCCCCTGCCATGGGCAGGGACACCTCACACTAGACCATGTCACCCAGGACTGTCCACCCTGGCCTTGAACATAGCCTGGAATGGAGCATTCACAACTTCCTTGGCCAACCTGTTCTAGTGCCTCACCACCCTCACCGTACAGAACTTCTTCCTTGTATCTAACCCAAACTTCCCCTGTTTAAGTTTGAACAGGTAATTATCATAAGTATTAGTTCAGGAGTAATCTGACAGAGAAATGTCCAAAAATGACATTACTAGCTTTTGCTGCATCTCAAAAATGTCACTGCACCTACATGTCTTGTACAAAAGTAAAGGAAGCCCCTCTAGAAATAAGGGACATGAAACTGCTTCTCCTTCCCCTTGGATGTTGAGGCAAATTCCACATTTAAGGGAAGCCCCAGGGGGTAGACCTGTGTGGCTGGGGAAGAGGAGGACCTGTAACAAGAATCCGATACCCAGTGTGTGCACCAGATGGATTGATAGCTTGAAAGCCTGCTCCTGAATAATAGATAACCATGTCTGAAGAAGTAGCAGGCCAGATTTCTCTAAGTTTTACCACCAGATGCTTTTTAGGATTAAGTGCTCACTGAAGTGCACAGATCATGATCATGGGCTCATATTAGAAGCACCCTCCCCCCACCTCAACATGCGTTATTAAGCTTATCGTGCCGAATCCAGGACAAGCTTATATATGAAACTAGGTTTCTCTCTCCATTGATCCCAAATCTCTGCTAGTGAGAGTGGTGAGTCAGAGGGCTCAGTACACCCCAGGGGACATGCCCAAGAAGGGTTGTAGAGATATAGCTCCCCAGATCCTTCCTGTAAAGTGGTTTATAGAGTCTTTCAAAATAGCAACTCTGGTAAGTACTCTCCATCTCAAAGTGGAAGAAATTTCTGCCTCCTCCCCTGGTTAAGGAGCTTTAATTAGCATTTTTGTTGAATATCTTGATTATATTATAGGCCTGGATTTAGACTTTAAACTTTGTTTCTTTACAGCAGACCCTAAAATTAGTAGTGTAACAGCACATTTTATACAGAAATAGGAAATACTGTGTATATTCTGGTCAGCACTCTACAGCTGTATATAACCTTTGACCAGGATCCACAGTAAAATACAAACCCTACAAACAACTCTACACATCCCATTACAGTTAAAAGCACCTCTCTGAGAGGTGATGATGATATGGCAGTGTTAATTCAGAGAACACAGGTTTAGGTCCTCCTGGTTTGGTAATACCACAGAACTGTGGTGTTAGTAATCCAGCACAGTAGCTGTTGAACAGCTGGTCAGCAACATTTTACTGTGCGAGAGCTGCATCCTAGGCAAGCATCTCTGATGTGAGAATGCTGCAAGTGTTGAATTATGGAGGCTGTGGAGGTGAGTCCTGCAGCTTCATATTCCTTACTGCTGCTTGTTGGCAGACATTCCCTTAACTGCTTCAGAACTATAGAGGATGTCATACTGGATGGGAGAGCAAATGTCCACTGGATTGAAAGGGTGTCAGTTATATGGCAAGCAAAGGTTGCTCGGGCTCTGCAAGTGGTAAGCAGTGATGTGTTGAGACCTGGGTGCACTGTTTCTCAGACCTGTGAGATACTTAAAAAAACCCCAGTATTTAAAGAAAAGGACAAAAAGATGTTTTTCTATTCAAAAGTTAGTTGATTTTACTATTTGTGGAGTGTTGTGGCAATCAGAGCATTTAAATCAGTGCTGAGAGATTGCAAAATGTGCTTTCTACAGTACTCTCTGGCATTTTGCTGTATCACAGTGTCAGTGAAATACAGACAAAGCAGTAACCAAAGGTAATGAATTCATGAAGGAAAATAAGGTTGGGATGAGTTTCACAATGCTTAATGCAATGAGCATGAGTGTTCAGATTTTGCTTATGATGACATTGGAGAATATGAGTGCCTCTCACAGTGTTAGAGTGTGTGTAAGCAATGATAGAACTGTGTTCTATAAAGGAAAATGTAAAGTATTTCACAAATTGTGCTAAGCCAAATGTTTTCTCTTTGGTTTACAGGCAGTGAGTAAAATGTGATTCACCCTGATCATGATGCTCAAACAATGTTGAAGTGGTATATGTGTCATGACTTCTGACACAGCTCTGCTTAAATGTAATTCTTTGCCGTGATGTAGACTGCAATAGCAGTGTCTGCATCAGGACACTTTATTCACGTTAGAGGAGTGAAGCCACCACTCATAAGTATGGTGTGGAGCTTTCTGAAAGGTTATTTGAACTATTTGAGAACAGATTAGTTACACCCACCAGGTTTGGTGCTGCTAGCGAAGGTATACTGATAGAGAAGGTCTCTGCTGAAGAGACGTTAGTTTCTTGTCACAGTCCTACCTTTCTTTACATAGATGCACCAGTCTCCTCAGAACTTCTGCAGGGCTCTTGGACACTGCTCTGCTGTATGGTATAAACCAAACTCAGTCTCTTGTGGGTCTGCTACATTTGGAATAAGATCAAGACGGTTTGGGTTTGGAGTCACCTTAAAGATCATCTCCTTCCAAACCCATTGCCAGGGGCACCTTCCACTAGACCAGGTGCTCAAAGCCCCATCCAGCCTCGCCTTGAATGCTGTCAGGGGTGGAGCATCCACAACTTCTCTGAGCAACCTGTTCCAGTGCCTCACCATTGTGGTCGAGTCTTCCTTTCATCCCTTAACACAGGAATGTAACTCGATTTCTCTTTCACAGCAACATATGTCCTGTTCTAACTTCATTTGTGCTTCCAGGGACCACTGTCCATTCAGATCTACTTGTGGTGATTGTATGATGGCTTCCTAGCTTATTTCAGTCACTACATGCTGTGTGAGCCTAACTAGAGATCTTATAATTTACAGCCAGAATCAGCAGACAGGAGGACTGTCCAGTTGGCACAGCAAGGGTTGGAGGAAGGTTTTTCTTTTGCCTGGAGGGTTGGAGGAAGGTTTTTCTTTATTGTGCACTGTCTGCAGGTCATAGTGATAGACCTTTACCTTTTGAGTGATATTGTAAGGTCATTATCATTTTGTTCCCTTTTTGTTGGTAATTGTTAAAATGCAGTGAAAGTGGTAGTGTTTTGCTCTGCATTGTATGTGTAAGCAAGCAATTGGTGTCAGACATTGAGTTAATCTCTCCTGCCTTTACACACATTGTGGGGGCTGCTCTTGTTTCTTTTGGAGGCAAATTAGGCTTCAGCAGCCCCACCTTCCTGCTTCTATTTTCTGCTTCTCCATCTCTCCTTAAATGCCCTGGTACAACTGGACTGCATCTTGCTGGCAAGGACAATGAGGAACTCCTCATTATTTGTATTTTTTTTAAATAAATTAACAAAAAGATCTTTTTAATACGGATTGAAAAATTGATCTAATTGAGTATGAAGTCTGGCAAGGACTGTTGTACTTGGTACATCGTACCAGTGCAGCCAAGAAGATGGCGTGGGGAGGATTAGGGTAAAGCATTAGCCTGTAGGAAGGTAGCAAAGGTTCCCCTTTCAACTGAAACTGCTGCCAAAAAATAATGTTCTGCCACTTCAATTGGTATCTACAGCTGTTTCAATAGGATGCATGCAAGCATTGCAGTGCTCTAGCACTGCAAAAGAGTTGCCTTTTTCAATTGCTTAGAAAAAGGGAAAACTGAATGCAGTCTCTGAAATGCGTTTTTAAGCTCTGTTTATTGTTCTCTGTAGTGAATACTGTCAGAGTGAGTTTTGTTTGAATGCAGAGATCTGTATCAGAGCCAATCACACTGTGCTGCCTTTGTAGGCAGTGCAGACAAACCGGCACGGCTCATGACTTTTTCAAGTGGAGGTGAAATGAATTCTTCCCCATCTTTTCTCTTAGAGTATATTGTGTCCTGTGGTGACTAGGTCAACCGTCAATGGCTGTACATTAAAGCATCTTCATTGTGTCTGTGACACAAGTTCCAGTATCCAAAATTGACATAAATAGATAATGGAAGGGAGTGAGAATATGGGGAAAGAGCATACATGCCTGCTTAACACCCTCCTGGTGTATTTCCAGTCCGGAGACTGACAGAACCAGATGTTAACTTTGGTTTAGATGTGATTTATTAACCTTTGGTGGATTCCTCTTCTGTGAATTTGTGCAGTCTTCCTGTGTAAATCTCTGCATTCACAGTGCCCTTTGGTAAGTGTTCCTTGTTTTGGAAAGCTCCTAATTTCTTATTTGAAGGCTTCTAAAATTAAATGGGATAAACATTCTCCTTAATAAATTAAATGGTAGTAGTTTGGCCGAAGAATCTGGGGTCGTATATTTTGTTCCAGGTTACCTTATATAGTAATGCATGAGAATGAGTCTTCTGCTCAGAAAAGAGTATCTTCAAGTTAGCTGAAATGTGAGAGCTTGTATGCTCATGGGTTCTGGTTAGGAATCCACCAAATGGAATGAAAATGCATCAAACTGGCAGGTTATATGAAATAGCACTTGCTGAGTATAGGAGCTGGGGAGGGAGCAGACATTTGGGTCCTAGGTCATGCCTGGTGCTTAATACTTCAACATAACATTTGGCCAGTTTCTCAGAAAAGGGAAGATGGAAAGCCAAGTTTGGCTACTATGCTTAAAAAATTTGCTTTTGAACCTGTGCATGGGGGAAGAGTTGTGCACACAGAAGGAAAATGAATGCTGAGACAGTTACATTTTTCACAAAGCCCCTGTGCTTGTCTTTCTGTCTGTGTAAGGATGTACACTAGGTTGTATTTTGGAGACCCCTACTTACTAACTCTTGAAAGAAGTCCCTTTGTGCAGTCTACACTGATATTGTTAAGTAATAAAATTACAGAGTCACAGAATGGTTTGGGTTGGAAAGGACCTTAAATATCATCTAGTTCCAACCCATCCACCATCAGCTGGGACACTTTCTACTAGACCATGTTGCTCAAAGCTCTGTCCAGCCTGGCCTTGGACACTTACCGGGATGGGGCGTATCTGATTCATCAAGTAGAGGACCTGTACTTGTTTTGTCCCTGTTTATATCACTGTAACCCCTCAAAATTAAAACAACATAATGAGAATCTATGCTGATTTTTACTCATGTCCCAGATTGCTAATATGGCGATTAGCTTGAATAGCAATTTATTTCTTCACTTTCAAAAACATTCTTATATATATATTTAGAAATTCTACACCTTACATAGTTTAAATGAGAAATTGCTTTTAGTGAAGGAATTGCTTTAGATATGGTACAGCATCCTGTGGTTTTGCAGGGTGCTTCATTCCTGTCTAGCCACGCATTTCTGTAGATCTTTACTTGTTCAGGCTTTCATGTGAGATTTTCCATCAGTTTTACCAAATGCTGATTATTCACAGGAGTCAGTATGGTGATGTTTATGTAGTTGCTGATATTTTTGCATGTGAGCTGTTATTTTTAGCTATTTTAACATTTTTTATACCTCCAGGGAAATTATAAAAATAAGGTCTTAATTGTACTTTTAAGATTTCCACTGGAAAACTAGTGAAAACTCCTTTCTATATTTGATCCTGAACAACGGAACTAATTGTATGCCAGAAAAGTGTCATTACTTTGCTGATGCTTGAACACTGTGAAGTTTTATTTTAGGCACGGTAGCGAAAGTTCCAGAATTGGGGATATTTTGCATTGGTTCATTATATAGAGAGATTGGTGTAGAGTTTCTTGGCTTCTGTGTCCATCTTTACTTGAAAACACATACTATTTGAAAGAGGAGTTCGAAATCTGCTTTGCCATAAATACTAATTATATTCTTCACATGGGCACTTGCTTTCATAGTCACGGTAGCTGTTGCTTTGTGCTTAGTGGGCCAGTACACAGTGGTTATTGTAGAAGGTAATGAATGATGTTTATTTGTGCTGTGCGGTTGACCACATCTGGGGTGAGAACATGCTGGCAGCTAATTGGCCTGGCAGATGACCAGGCTGCTACAAAACAGGATCTTGTGTTAAGCAGAAAAATAAAATCACAAGGAACTATCAGCACTTGATCCTTACTGATGGTTTCTAGTGGAAATGTCAAACATTAGCTGTGAATATGATATTGAGATCTACTCTGTTGCACAGATTTCTTTCAGGGAATGCCTTAAATCAATTTACAGTTGTTAACTCCTTGTGAATTAATCTCATTCCTGGCTATTTGTGTTAGTTACTAGTTTATGGAGTGATGTCCATCTGCATGTGCTCTCCTTTTTGTCCTGGAATACTTGTGTGCTTGACTTCTGAACTGATCATGCTAGTGGATGTAAAGAACAAATAACTCTGCTAGGAAGTCTGTGTTGTGTTGCTTGGCATCAAGCAATTTCCTAGAAGTGGTGCTGATGCTGCTCCTAGTTAAGGTCTCAGACCTTGAGGTTTCTTTAAACTTGAAGGAACTAGAATCATCAAAAATGAGGAAGTTGCAATAATTCTTTGATGAGAGGACAGCAAAGATCACAATTTCAATTTTTATGTCGTACTAATGTGTAGTTTAGCTCCTTCCCACAGAGGCTGAGCCTTGCAGGTACTTCCCTTCCCTCACAAACTGCTTTGTGCCAATGCTGAAATCAGATAGCTGCCTTCACTCTGAGCTTAGCAGCACTAGTGGGAAGAATAGGAAAGGCTGCTTCTTCCTTAAAACTCCAGGAGTAGCTTTGAGTGAGTCAAAGTAAAAGGGAAAGGTGGAAATAGCATATTTTGAACTGATGATGAGCTGATTACTCCAAAATGTTGCAAGGATGTGATTGACAGATTGCCAGTGAGATTGACTTCCCTGATTTTCCATGGCCACTTGGTGCTGATGTTAGCAAGAAGATAAAGTTCATACGTCCCGCTAAATCATTCTGGTGACAGGTTTTAGAGAGGGCCTGAATGCTATTTGGGTATCTGTGTTTAAAATGGCGGGATCAACAGGTCCAAATAACATGGCAGATTTGTGGTATTAATTAGGCATGTGATAAGAGAATAGCTTCTGGAGGCTTTGAGGCTCCTCTAGATTTGAAAAACAGTTAGCAGCATCTGACACCACAAAAACCAGGTAAGGATCGAGGTTATGCCGTTGATTTCTAAGGTAGAGCTATGGTCCTAGCACCCTCCCTGTGTTGCTGTATGTAACATCTGTCAGGACAAAATAAATTCTATTACAAATAACTATGTGATACTGTAGTTTGTTTTTCTGTAGTTTGTTTTCATCAGTACCAACTTCAAACTTCACTTGTACCTGGTTTGGTTCTCTGAAAATTCACGCTTTTAAAATTTTGCCTTTTCCTTCTAATTAAACCCACTTTATTTAATTTCTGAAGAGCATGTGGATACTGTTTATTTTGCCTTTTAAATTCATGTTACAAAATAAGCAAACCAAAGGGCAGTTGTATTCATATTTTACTGGATGAGCTAAGAAAATGTAAATTAAATAAGCCTTTAGCTTTTTTTGCCTGCTCTGAGCTCTTTGTGATGTTACTGAGCAGACCAGTTTTCTTGCAAGTTTATTGTAACAGTATGTAGGAAAAGAGGTACCCGGTTCTATTATTCGGTTAACCCTAAAAAAAAGAAAACCAAAACCAAAACCCAAACAGTGGAGAGTAAAAAGAAACAACAGACTTCATACTTCACGTAATCAGGAATCGATGCTGTGAAAAGAGAGAAAATATGGTAACTTAAAAGCTGGCTATGGAATTACAGTTGGTTTTAGCACTTGATAGTGAAGTGTCTTTTACTGCTTGTGTCTCTGAACTCCCATAACTGATAATTTGACTGCTAATTCAATTGTGTGATGATTGATTGCCATGAACAATTCCTTGAAGAGCACTAAAAATTTAATGTGTGTTTCTCTATTAACTCTAGTGGGGTTTACTTCCTCTGTTACTTTGTGTGTTTGCACCCAGTGATGTATGCGATGAATATACACCAAAATGGTGTATACATAGAAAATGGCAAACAGGGTATTTGCTAGAAAACTTTTGGAGCACACTTAAATATAGAAGACTATACTGATCCTTTATTTTGCTGCTGAACTGTGACCATTATTTTCCTTCCACTGTAAGTAAAAAATGGCTAATGAACAGATTAAGATGAGATGATTTTCTCTCTAACAGCATTATTCTCTTCATAATGAAACATCTTTTTTTCGCCCCTCCTCCCTCATATCTATAACAGCTAGCCGATGGCGGAACCTCTTCTCTACACCTGTCTCCTTGGCTTTTCCCTATAGTCCTGTTGCAAGACTCACCCCATATACCAATGGCTTTAACAGTCCCAGCTTCTCTAAAACCTCCAGTAAAGCAATACTAACACCTGAACGAACAGGTAATGCTTATCTTTTTATTTATATATGGTGCTTACAAAATTGCTTGATTTAATCTGATCTTCCTAGAACGTAACAGCAATGAACTGTTTCAGTGATTGTATATAGACTGTCACCTCAGAGGGAGATGTTCTTAAAAAAACCTAAAATGTGGCAATTAATTAGTAGTGTAGGTTATCTTCTGTGTTACGCAGCATGTCATAGGAAAGTGGCGCAACTAAACAGAGCCTATTTCTCAGTAATGATTTACCTGAGAGTATAGTTGTGACTGTGTCAGGTTAAACAGTTTCCAGCTTTGCCTGCCCTTTACTGCTCATTTTTGCCCCACTGTGCCCCTTCCTTCTGTCTACAGAAACATTTGTGCAACTGTGTAATGAAGTAGCAGGGATCATTTCTCTACAATAAAAACAGGCAACAGGATCATGGATGTTTTCAAACTGGTATTGTTTAAATAATAAATCTAAGATTATTTTATGTTTGTCACTGATTTCCAGGGGACATAGGTGTTGAGGAAAAATACGAACTTTCTATGGGCTGTAAATTGCAGAGAGTTGCATTTTTCCTTCTTCACTGCAAGTGTCAGGAGTCACTTTGTGTCTGTGACTAAACTGTAGTGGCAGCAGAGAAAACAGTCTTGGCAAGAGGCATTGAAATTTTATTGCTGGCAGGAGTGGGCATGGTCTAAGGAAGTTAGCTTCAGTGTCACACTGATCTGTGCCCGCTGTTCTTTTCAATGTGTAAAATCAGTGCAGAAAGACCTGTTTTAAGGGATATGGGCATTGTGGGTGAGATACAGCTCCAGACTGAATGCCTGGGGTAGGTGTATGTGTGAGCAAGATGTCTGAACTGCCCTATTCAATGGGATGTAGTTTAGTACCTAAATGAAGGCATCTCATGCTGTTTGAGATACCCTCAGGTATCTTGTTTAGCTTCCCACTGCTACATCAAATAGTAGTTGATGTTAACTACTGCAAAGCCTGGAGGACCATTGTAACTTGCGAATTTAAGAAAAGCAAACACATTTACTCCTTACAATCCTTCCAAAGCAAAGTAATCCTCAGCATTTTCTGTTCTGTTGGAGATACTATTAGAGAACAGCTGAATGTAGGATGAATTTTAGGTGGCTGCTTTCAGCAGTGCCAGAGGATGCAAACACATCTGTGTTATGAGCACAGCTGATGAGCCATAGCCACAGTGGTTCTTGCCTTGCGGGCAGCTGTGCTCCTTTGGTGGTCCAGAGGTTATCAGAAAGCAACTTACTGTTTTATTGGAAGAATTTGTCTTTAAAGTTGGATAACAACTAGCTCATGCATGCAACTAACTGCAAGTAGAATCCAGACCCCTCTCCAAAAGGTAGCTCTCTGAAGGAGGCAATGCTTTCTCTTTTGCTGCATAATGTTTAGTCTTAATTGTTGTTATTGATTTATCTGATGATTTTAACTAATTAAAAAAACAAAACAAAAACAAAAAAACAAATTAAAAAAAAGACAAAGCCAAAACCAAGAAACACCCCAACCAGCAAAACTTAAATGACTCTGAAATGGAATCTGAGTACTGAGTATGACACACACTTTTCAGAACAAAGTAGGGAGAACCAGTCCCATAAGAAGTATTCAAATGCAGGTGTGTTTAGCTAAGTAATCTGAGATCAGTCAGAACTGTACTGGATAAATTATTCATTGCTGGGCTATGTGATGCTATTTTGGAAAAAAGCAGAGGAATTCATGATTCATAACTACACTTACTGTGTCTCACAAGAATCAAAACACTTTTGCTAATTTAGTGGATTGCACTACACTTCTGAAAGTTACCTGCTATGCAGAAAATAGTTTAAGGTACTGTAACATAAAGGCCAGATAGTAGTAAATGAAAGATGGACAGATGCAGTCACAAACTAAAGGTTATGCTTTCTTACATAGGTTACCTTTCTAGGAGTTCCCCTTTGAGCCCACAGTCATCAATAGATAGTGAGCTGAGCACCTCAGAGCTGGAGGATGATTCCATCTCCATGGGATACAAGCTGCAGGACCTCACTGATGTTCAGATCATGGCTCGTCTACAGGAGGAGAGTAAGTGCCTTTAGTTAATTTTCCAGAACAGTTTGAGGAAGATTTCCCATAACAGTCAAAACTGCTCCAGTCTGGTCTCAGTCAAGTGGATCTTTCTTAAATGGTGTCGCCTCTTGAGGGGCAGATGGAAAAACTCTTCCCCTGCGCAGAGAAGATGTGCACATTGTTGGGTTCAGGTTAATAGTACTGGATACTGGATCTTCCAACACTTGATGCTTATGTTTTATGGAATCTCAGCTGTTATAGCTCCATATCTGTTGAGTACATTTAGATTTAAAAGATTGATAATGTCTTAACACGTTAATTAAAATAATTTTATTTCTGGGGAGGGAAGATGCTTAAACATTTTTTCACGCATGCATTTTATGAGAAAGGTAATAATAAGCAGCTCTCATGGATTTCCTTACCTCTATTTTGCTTTCCTTGTCAGATGAATTTTTAAATTAATTCCTCTTTAAATCCTAAATTGGGCATTTAAATTTAGCATTTCAGTTTAAGAATAGTTACTATGCACGAATCTAAGCCCAGAAGCTTGTTTGACGTAGATTTTAGTTTGGCTTGATAGTAATTTTTTGGAAAATGTCTTTATTCATAAATAAAGGGCATTTGACTTAGAAGCCACTCAGACAGTAAGTGCAATATCTTTCTCACTTCCTATGGATGCCAAGTAAGACATCAGGGAGGACATGATGAGGTAAAAACCAAGAGAAATTCAGAGATGGTAACTGAAGGAAAATGCCAAATATGAAGTGATTAAATAGAATAAAAATAAAATGTGAATTAAAAAGTAGAGCTGTGGTCTGGCTGCAGCAATCTAGACTGAACAAGCTGGAGTGATCACTTGTGAGCACTTGAACTTGCTGAGCATCTGGTGGCACTCATTATGTTCAGCAGAGAAATTAGCAAGTGTGAGGCTTTCCAAGATAGCTGAATTCTCTCTTAGCTGGCAAATGTATGTGGTCACAGCTGGGAAAATTTCTGACATTATGTTGAAGTTGTAATAATTTTAAAAAAATGAAATGATGACTATCAAAAACACAAAGGATTACATTATTTAAATGCCAGCTGCACTCATCTCTTTCATAGTGAAGTGTAAAAAAGACTCCTTTTTGAGGAATCAGGTCATTGGTAAACTGGAAGGAAATACACTGCATTGTTCTCATCTGTCAGGTGTAATGGTTGTATCTCATCCTTGTAGCAGCTAGTATAGAATGTTTGGGCATGACAATTGTCCACTTGATCCTGTGGAAAGTGGTAGTACTATACATGCACACAGGCATACTCTCCTCAATGCCATGGATAGAATCTCCCACTTGAGGGTGGGAGGAAGCATATTAAGAAGTTTCCATTATGAAGCAAAGAGATCTGTCAAAGATGAGGGCTTTTTGTAAATCTAGAGAGGCTGTTATCCACAGCTATTGCCAGAGGTACTCAGCTCCTTGAAATGTGATGTACATTCACTTTATCTCTGGCTGCTACGGGGGTTGTACAAGGGATGTAGATGTTTCCCCCTTGCTTGACCTGGAGCTAACATGCTTTTCTGGGGCAGTGCTAATAGTGGCATGGTTTTCAAAACCTGGTGTTCTGAGAAGGGGGTGGGGAAAGTGTAGCATACCTGTCTAAAAATCAGCTATGTTACGACTAAGCCTTGTCTTGCTAGCTGGAAATAATTCTGGTTCAGGGAGATTGGAGGGCCAGAATCCTTGCGTGGGTTATAAGTTTAAGAAATGTTGTTGTCAGCATTTTCACTGCATGAGTGTAAAAATTTAATAGCAATAACTTGGAAACCTGATAGACTGAGTGTTAATACCTCTAAAAAAAAAACAACTCATGTAGTCTTTCTGTTGGCAGAGAAATAGATATCACCTGAAGGCAGTTCATCTTATGTTGAGAGAGGCATCTAAGACATCTCAGAGGTACTGCATTTTGGAGGTGCCTGTATTCTTCTACTTTTATTTATTTATTAAAAAGGAATCTTGAGGGAAATAATACAGAATTAGATGCCTGAAAGGTAGACAGTGAAAGTTAGATGAGATGAATTGTACCTCAAATCTTCAGCCTGGTGACACAGTAAATCCAATTCTTGCTGTAAAATCAAGTCTACTCATCTGCTTAGTTTTCAAGATCAAAGTGCATGTTAAGAGTTACTTAGCAGAAAGTTGAATTACCCTCTTCTTGGAATTTGCAGGCCTTAGGCAAGATTATGCTTCAACTTCAGCATCTGTGTCAAGGCACAGTTCCAACGTCAGTCTGCATGCAGGAAAGAAAGGGACATGTGCTGACCCGGAGTATGATCGTTACAGTCTTGAGGATGAGGAAGAGTTTGACCACCTCCCGCCTCCCCAGCCACGGCTGACTCGCTGCTCCCCCTTCCAGAGAGGGATTCCTCACTCACAGACTTTCTCCAGTATCCGGGACTGCAAGAGGAGCCCTACCTCCTCACACTTCCCTACAAATACTTGTCAGCAGCCCTACTACTCTCCTCAAGCCCAAACTCCAGAGCAGCAACCAAATAAGATTAATGGAGGTGGGTTGCATGCTTTTCTGAGAAGTGGTCTTTTCTCTGTTCAAAATGACAGTGTCATTTTAAAGATCAAATTGTGTCAAAAGAGTGAATTGTGTTTCGTGTTTGACAGCTAGATTAGCCCTGAATTGTGACAAGCAGTTTAAGCTTGTGCAAAAGATTGAGGTATGTTATTAAGTCATTTGCTGCAAATTGTAATCTGTGACCTGATCATAAAAGTTGTTGCTTTAGTCTGTTTTAAAGTGCTACAAGGGTGACCACAAGTGAAGAACAAAGGAAAAAGAAAGAAGAGCATCTTTTAGCAGGATAATAGGTAGTTAGAACTGATTGGGCTGTTGAGCACGGCCTGTGCATGACCATTGTGAATATAGTAAAATACAAATTAGGCTTTTCAGATTTTCATTCTCTTTCTTATTGCTGACTTTGCTGTTAATGCAGTGAATCCACAATGAGTGCTTACAGCAGGAGTCAACACCATGCTCCTGTTCCAGGTCTGATAGTAAAAAAATAGTGGGAGATAATGTCACTCCCAAACTATCTTGAGCCATTGCTGCTTTTTGTGCTGCATTTGATATTTATCCTAGAGTCTCTGGAAGATTTGTCTCTCGGTGCTTACTCAAGACTTAAGTTTTGCTCCATTGTTGCTGTTACCTTCCTTTCATTCCTTATTATGATCACAGTTTTCTTCCTTCTGCTGCGTCTTACTTTCCCCAGGCTAATTCAAAACAGTTTTCTGTCAGGGTCTTGATTATGACATTACAGGTTACAGCTTATCGTAGAGCCAGACAATAAATCTTTTGTGTAAAAAATCCCACAAAGTTGCTATTTATAGAGCACTACAGGTATGCATGTTGCTTTCCTGACAAATACGTCAGGACAGGTTGGTGCCAAAAGCACTTGCATTCAAAGTAAGACCCGTTTAATTGACAAGTGGCAGTATGTGAATCAGAGAATTGTAGAATAGTTTGGGTTGGAAGGGACCTTCAAAGGTCATCTAGGCCAACCTGCCTGCAATGAGCAGGGACATCTTCAACTAGATCAGGCTGCCCAGAATCATATACAGTCTGGCCCTGAATGTCTCCAGGGATGGTGCATCCACCACCTCTCTGGGCAACCTGTGCCAGTATTCTACCACCCTCATTGTAAAAAAGAAGACTGAAACTATTAGGGTAGAGCAACATGGAAGTTTGTTGGTACAGCATATGTGCCATATTAATTTTAATGTTATTTTTCTTGCAGTGAGGTACAAGAATGGGACAGCACTGATGGGCTTGCAGAAATGTTGGAGAGATAGAAAGGTTATGGAGCATTTTTGATTCAGGAATAAGGACAGGGTCTGGTGCTATGATCTTTCTATATGGTCCCCAGATACTTTTGCAATGATTTTTTCATGTTCCATGTCAGTGGACCTTAAGCATTAGATTCTGACATGGAAACATCTCAGAAAATACTTAGAGGGCACTAAAAACACTAGACTCCTACTTTGCTAACTAGAAAGCATATAAATGTAAAAGGCCACCAATTTTATCACCTGGTTGCCTTTTTCTCAAGAACTTGAAGGTGTTAGATAATCTGTTTGGTGTTCCCACAAGATGGATTGTCAGTTCCCAGCAGCTTGCCTTTGTTAAGGAGCTGAAAAGCTCCTGGTAAATGCTGTCATAAAGTGGAAAATATGTGCAGCTGTAAATATGTTGAGATATGAAATACGTGTTTAAAGTGTATTTGGGGCCACTTGTAGCATAGGCTGTAGGTGTACCCGTTGTTGCCTCTTAAACAACATTTTTGTATCCATAACCTTTAATGTGTATGCTAGCTCTGCTTTCTAAGAAGATTCATTTCCAGTTTTAGCAAGAATACATCAAGAAAAGCTTTGCATGCAGCCTCCTTCCCCTGCCCACCCTGAACCTTATTTAATTACAACTTCTCCCTAATCAGGCTAAATCAGCTGAATTGTTTGTAACACTGAGTTACATCAGAAGAATTCCAGCTGTGAACATTTTAAGGCATTCTGGTTTTCAGAGATTTTGTAATCAGTTAGTGGGTCAGAAATAGATCACTTAAGATCCAAGAGATACAGAAGATATATAGCTTTGGGTTTCTGTTGCAATTAGCTAATGTGAGTCCATCTAGTTCATAGAATCATAGCATAGGGCTGGAAAGGACCTTAAGATCAGCTAGTTCTAACCCCCCTGCCATGGGCAGGGGCTCCTCACACTAAACCATGTCACCCAAGGCTCTGTCCAACCTGGCCTTGAACACCGCCAGGTATGAAGTATTCATGACTTCCCTGAACAACCCATTCCAGTGCCTCATCACCCTTACAGTAAAGAACTTCCTCCTTATATCCAATCTAAACTTCCTCTGTTTAAGTTTTAATCCTTTGCCCCTCGTCCTGTCACTACAGTCCCTAATGAAGAGTCCATCCCCAGCATCCCTATAGGCCCCCTTCAGATATTGGAAGGGTGCTATGAGGTCTCCACACAGCCTTCTCTTCTCCAGGCTGAACAGCCCCAACTTTCTCATCCTGTCTTCAACTGGGAGGTGCTCCAGTCCCATGATCATCCTCGTGGCCCTCCTCTG
>JANRGW010030103.1:0-92178 GCA_024733675.1 Psilopsiagon aymara
CTCCCGCCCCCTCCGGGTGGGCGGGGGCGCGCCCCGCGCATGTGCAGGCGGTGGCAAAGCTGGCCGGGCCGGGCTGCGTGCAGGTGTGTGCGGGGGGCTGGGTCTGGTGGGTTGGACTGACGGTACCTGCGCCGCAGCCCTGAACTTCAGTCTCTTTGATGAGCTCTGCAACAGACGCCGTCGTCCGTGATGGACAACCACGTCTGAAGCGACTTGTAAGGAGAAGCGCTGTCGGCCCTCGCTGCCTCATCTAGCTCCATCCGGCCTCCTGTCACCCAGCCTGGGCTGTACAGCTCAAGGGCTGCGTGCCTGTCAATCCTCAGCGCTTTCCCTTTTGCTCACAGCTGGATGATTTCTTAACTGGTAGGCACTGAAGTGCTTTGTTTACCAGGGTGCTGGGTAATTTTGCATTCTGGCTGCTTGCTTTTTTATCTGTTGTTAGTTCCCTCCAAAGCAGATGAAAAAAACTCATTCCCGAAAGACAGGCTGATACAGAGCTAATTGTCAGGCAGCTTTGAACACGTGTGTGGCTGTGACTTGACTGTCAGACGTAGAGGAACATGATGATCACATAGATTTCTTTAAAATCACCCAGATGTGCATACTACAGACTTCAGTAGCGTATCGAAACCAAAACAATAGCTGGGTGGGGGTGCATGTGTATATCTCTTCCCATGTGGTGCTGTAAGGACCAGTGCTGAGACGTGTTCCCTCAATGCTTCGAGGCCTCTGGAGGTTGCAGTGTGCTGGGTCTCCCAAGGCTCACCTAGTAGCCGGGCAAGGGGTAGCCAGCCTTGGATGCCTGAGTTAAAAGGCTGATTGTACTGCTTTGCACCTGCAAACTAAATCCTTCAGAGAGGAAACACAGAACCCCTAAGCCAGGGTTCTGCTGTCAGTGGTCTGACAGACCTGTCTATGGGCTGTGTAGATTTACTTGAGCCAAAGCCTCGTGTTCTTGCCTCTTGCCACATGTTGGCTCAAGTAGACCACACGGTTTTCCTTGAAGAGCCAACTTTCAGATGAATCCGTAGGCCATGTGCATGATCCTGTCCTCCGTGTCAGGGCACAGATGACCCTGAGCACCTGGCAGGAACTCTAAGCCGGGGGCAGAAAGTCACCAGTGTATTTATCCCTCAAGCAGCATCATGATCTGCAGCACTGCAGACATAGGCAAACCCTCACTCCAGATGTACCCCGGCTCCCTGAGCAGCGTGCCTGGTGAGTGCTGTGCTCGGAACAGCTTCAAGCATCCTCCACCCAGCAGATGAACTACCATCAAAGCAAGTGTTATCTAACAGGGTTTATCCTTTGTGGTTTTTTATTACATTCTCATCATACTAAGCATAGTAAGAAAAATATTGTTTAAATACTTCTGGTTTTCATATCGAAGCACCTCCTTCCACTTCAATCCCTGCCTGCTGGATGTGGAGCCATGCACTCCAGCAATGCTCTGACCTGCTGCACCAAGGGGATGAATGCTCAGGACCTCAGGAGGCTCTTCCAAATGTTTTTATCCCCATGGTGCCTGAAGGCTTTATTGAGGACCATACAGCTAAGTCACATGGAGAAATTTTAGCTCAAAACTAGCCATAGAGCTTGGGAAATGTGTGCCTTTAAGAGATGGAAAGAAAAGCTTGAATGCTGTTTCAGTCCTGGCTAGAAAACTGAGTTAATGCAAGGAAAAATATTTTCCCCCCTATGACTTCAAACCTGTTTGTTTCATAAAGGTCGCTAATATTTACCTTCTCTGTAGAAGAAATATGCACTTTCTTCTCAAGAAAATATTTTTCTGGTAGAAAAGGCCAAACTAGATTTATTTTTGAACTCTATCAATTACAGGGCAGAATGTGTCCCAGAGCAACCAAAATGAAGCAGAGGGAAGAATGGTTTCTGGTTTTAGTGTAATGCCACTATTTGAAGTTCCAGAGTTGAAATAGAAAAGCAAGGGTATCTGAAATTCTGGATCTTACTACAGTTCCAGGAGTGGGATAGAAATGCTGAAGCTTTGAGTCTGTTTGTGCAACAGATAAAATCAAGAACAGAAGTTATCCCTTGCAGTATTTTTAAATAAAGGCCACCTTAATTCCAACATGCTGCTGTGTTTCTATGAAAAATCAGTACGTGTATTTGTAGTGCACAATCTAACAGCATTCTTTACTTCATCTTAGGACAGCAAGCAGTACCGCAGTTTTAAATGTCTTTTGTCCTTTTCTCTGCTAACATAGCAATGATAAGAACTATTTCCAGAACTGATAACAAAGAGTAATTTTGGCAAATAGCAGCAACAGTTTTTATGTCATTTTTAGGTTTGTATACATTCAGTTGTTTTGTCATAATGATCTGGCTCAACCTAAACAAATTTGGTCTTCTCAGGCCCTCACCAAGGTGCAGGACTTCACACACGAAAAGCCGCAGCAGGTCACTGCCCACAGCCAGGAGCCATGGAAAGCCTTGGGTGCTGGATTTGCTTTTCTGAGGTAGGCACTTAGATATAGGCATGTTGCATGGGTGTGATGGGGAGCAGAGCTGGTGGCTGCTGTAGGTTGTCACTGACATGAGGTTTGTGGATTCTCACAGCACCCCTGCCTGACTGCCTGCTGCTTTCTTGAAGATTGCAGTTTTTGGGATGTTTCTCAGTGTTGCTAATTTCCATCACCAGTTTCATTCCTTCCATTGCCTCCTGTGACCTTCTGGGGGAGTGTCCAGAAATTAGCTCCTGATGTTTCCTCCCTGCTTTCTTTTCCTTCTGTCTCTTCAAAGGAGTTTTCCCTTCATTTTATTCCCCATACATAATGATGCTGGGTTCCTTCTTTCACCATTTCCTTCTGTAAACTGATGCCAGACAACAAAATACATCTGACATTTGAAATTTATTTGTAGAAATTACTTTTCAAAGGGTACAGAAATAATCACAGCTTCAAGATATGATAAAATAGATTAACGTAATGACTGTCTCATCAGATTCACATTTTAGGGAGGGGAAGTTAAGTCGGGGGTTCTTTTAGTCCTGTGCACCCTCTAACATACTGGAAGCTCATTTGCTTTTGGGGGTGAAACTGGCAGGTTCTGGTGGTGTTATGTGTACACACACAGCACAAACAGCCCCAGTCTGAAAGTTGTCCCTGGGGTCTAATTTTTCAATCTTGCCCAAATTGTTCTCATGGTCTAGAAAACAGAGGATAGTTCATCCTTAATTCTTTGCAGCGTCTGATGTTACATCTTTATTGTAAAGTTATAACCCCATTCTCTATGCTTTATCTTATTTTACATCAGGTGGCATTCCCATTTGCCTCAGCATGTTTATTTTTATGGCTAAATGTCCAAGACTTTCTTTGTAAGGAAAGAGGAGTAGTTGAGTAAAGCTCCATCTTTTAATTTTTTATATGTTTTCTGTTTTGCAGTGGAAGATGCTTCTCCAAACATTGTTCTAAAAGCTCCTGAGTCTTCTAATTCATATGCTTTATCTTTGGTTGATGCCACCCAAGGGTCAACATCAAGCCAATGCTGAGGCTCCCAGACTTTATTTATATGGGACCGGAAGGTGCTGGGTACACGACACTATTTAACAGAAGCAAAAATGTGACTGGGACCATTCATACTCATTTCTCAGACTTACCCTATTTGCCTTGTTAGGGCACCTGGGTACTTCTGGCATTTTCCAGGGGAATGGAGCTGTCACTGCTGATATTACCTGGATACTCACAGGCATGACCCCTCTGAGAATCAGGCTTGGTCACACCAGTGCTCCTCCTTCAGTAATGTGTCAGAAAGCCTCCCTTACCAACAATCATTTCTTCTTGCAATTAAGCCAGCATGTTCTTACTGAACTGTCATATGCAGTCACTTAAGTAACAAGGATCAAGATTCTTTGTTAGCCCACAACTTCCTTTTGCAGTGATTCAGAAACCCATCCCCAAGCAGAGTGTGGCTGGGCTGGGACCCAGACACAATTGCAGAGCCTTGGGTCTTCCTTCTGCTGCCCCTGTCCTCGCCTGGTCTTTCATCACCATGCTCCATCTGCATCCCCCAGAGCAACCAGATTCCTGCGAGATTCCTCCCACCAGCCCGAATAAGCAGAATCAGGCGTTCACCTTCATGGAGTTAGAAGCTGATTCACCAGCATCAGTTACTTTATGAAACAATTAATTTAATCAGAATACCATAAAAATCTCCTTTAGAGACTTTCTCAAATTGGAAAGTCCTCGTCGGGCAATGCTCATGCAGGGAGCTCTCTAACTATCACTAGGGAATTGCTTTCCTGGTGCTGTGTTTGGTCTCACAGGAGGCTGCAGGCTGCAGGCACCAAAGTCTAACAGCTGAGTCTGGGATCTGGCTCTGGTGGGCCAAGAGCAGCATGATAATCAGCTTAGTGTTTAAAATTCCCTCCCTCTCCCAGCTCAGAAAAACTGATTGCAAATAAATAGAAAAAAAAGCATGTTACTACTGCTCTCTACATTATGAACTGAATTCTGTCTTCAGCTGTGCTTTAGTGAGTACTTTGAAGATGCTGGAACTGTGAGGTATATAAATGGAAATACATGTTGGTTTACACTTTCTCTAAATAACATCAGTGTTTACTGTAAGAGTTAATTCTAGATTACATAAAAACCTTGTCTGAGCTTAGACATAAATGTAATACTCCTTATGCAAAATATTGGCAACACTGCAAAAAGCTGCTAACATGAGTCAGTGGGTCAGAAACTTCCACATCCTTTAGCTTTGGTTCTTTTCATCTGAGGATAAAATCACAGACACTCAGTTCAGAAAATAAACAAATATTAATTATTTGTATTAAGTACATAATTTGCTGGAGCTGGAAGTCACTTGTCATCAATTACAGTACTAATTTATTCCATACTTGACCTTTCAGTGCTCACAGTGTCTTTTTTTCTTCCAAAACATACTTATTTGAGGATCTTCACTGAAGGTTGTCAGTCTTTCAGTGGAAGTTGTCTGTCTCATGGTGTACCCAAGAAACTGATTCCGTAGCAGGTTCCTCCTGAGCTGGAGGAAATCCTTCTGGCTCTGAGAGTAGTTTATTGATGCCTGGATTTATGTGTCCACATCTTATGTGAATATAGAGAAAATGTAGAAGGATCAAGCTATTATTCATTAAATCCCTAAATAAAATCTAAAGGAAAATATAATTTACCATAAATTAAGAATGTGCTGTCATATTCCTCTGAACTAAACAATACAGTTTTCCCTTTGATCAGTAGTTAGAATGATGTGAGAATTACTAATAAAACATGTTAATATTTAGTTTCTTCAGACAATCATTTTTATAAACCTTTTCCTTATGATGTGATTAATCAGTCTGATTGTAAATGTTGTGGTTTAAACCCAGCTGGTAACTCAGCACCACTCACCCCTCGCCTTCGTCCTCTCTGGGTGGGATGGGGAGGAGAACAGAAAAAATGTAAGCCCCATGGATTGAGACATGAACAATTTAATAACTGAAATAAAGTAAAATATAATAGAAAGAATACCGATTATAATAGTAATAATAGGAAACAACAAGAGAAGAAATGAAAGCTCAAAAAACACAAGTGATGCACCATACAATTGCTCACGGCCCACTGACCAATACCCAGCCCAACCTGAGCAGTGATACGGGCCTGCCAGGTAACTTCCCCCAGTTTTTTTTTTTTTGTATGTATTAAAACTGCCTTAATATTAAGGAAATTATTCCCATTAAGGAAGTTACTGCTGTTGTTATAGTCCCAGGAATTTTTTTTAGCCTGTTGTGTTTTCATACAATGTGTTGAAAACCTGTGCCTGGCTTCACATGCGTATTTGAAAGCCCCAAAAGTCCTCAGGAATCCTCCCTGCTCCCTGACCTGGCCCCAGTGCCACCATGTGTACCGTAGGTAGCAGCAGTATCCAGCCCCATAGAGCTGTATCTTGATTGTTTTTCCCCATTTTGTTTCTGTGTAGTTGTGTTATCAATTTATACTGGATTTTATAGCCTTACAAATAATTCTCTGTGGGATAACTAGATGCAGTTACATCCATTCTTTCAGCGTTCCAGTCTTACATTTCCCACAGTACATTTTATGGTGTTCTGCTGGTAACAAATGTCATTAGATGGTAGGTTAGCTTCAGTCTTCAGTCCTAAATTTCTGTTATTTTTAGTTATTCCTGCTTTCAAAAGAAATGCATTGTACTGAAACACACTATTAGAAGACTTTTTCTGCTGGATGTATAGGCAAATTGTATAAGCCCTTTGTCTAGGCAATCTAAAACCTATTTTGAACATACAATGAGAAGTATTTACCAAGTTTCTTTTTCAAACTGGAGACCCCATTCCTGGCCTTACTAGTTATCTAGAAGAATGAACTAGCACACAGCAAGTGGGTGTAACACTGTTGCCAGAGAAAGAGGTGAAAGCACAGTCTTTTTGGTGGTTCATGACTATTTTTAACTTTAATTTCCTTTATAATTATTTCCTTTCCTGGATTCATAAATCTGCAGTAGCCTGTTACGTAAATCTCATCTATTCCCATGTTTACAAATTATTCTGGCTTAGATTCTGTGTTCTTTGCACTTCGGAAGTTCCCACAGACTTAATGTTTGGGTGTATAAAGACCTTTGCACAATATCACCCCATGTTTAATACTAGTTCTGTACCATAAGCCCTTTGTAATGCCACCTACATTTATTTTAACCTCCTCTAGCATTTTTGTTGGAGAAGCTACTTTTCACTTGCTGTCTCAATGACTGCTATATAGTAGGATAATACCGAGACTCTGGGGGAGGAAGGGAGTTTTTCTTTTCATTAGTTGTTCATTTTTTGGATAAAGAAAAAAAGGTGGGGGAACCCAACAGTGAATTCCTCATGAACATATATAATACGGATTTTAAGAGGTAATATAATTGTGCAGCTGAGGGAATAATCACACTTATATACAGTTTTAAGAAGAATTATTTAGAGAATAATAAATAAAATAAATCTAGAAGGGAGAAAGAAATACAGAAGAGAGAAAGAGGAAAAAAAATCAAACATGTACTGGAAGGAGAAAAAAAGTAGGTAAAGGCAATAATTGTGACACAAAAAATCAAGCCAAAAGCTCTCAAAATTGTATTCATGGAAAACTATTTAGTGTAGGAGACAGTGATAGCTGACTGCAACAAATTATTGTGTAACTTAGCTATGTTCACCATTTGAAATGCTCATGCCTTATGTGACCAAGGGCTTTGGAAGTTGCCTAGGAGGTCCTGTAACACATCACACATCTCTAATGTTGTCTGTTTCCAGTATTTTGGGGTTAGCTGCTGCGCAGTATTGCTTCAAGATCACAGAGATAACCAGACTCAGCTAGAGGAATGCCTGGTCCTATCTGTGGGTGAAGCAACTGCTCTACAGGCATTTTCCAGGTCTTCTGAGAGTCTTACAGGATAAATGGGAAAAATATAGGTGAAACATTGACAAAACTGTAAGTATAATATGTTAATTCACTGTGGATACTTCCACATTTAAAGGCTATCTTGTTGTATTGGAAAGATATTGTGTCTTACCTTCACAGCTTGATGAGCAAAGGATGAGAAAAGTGACTTTCAAAACATTACTAAAATAACAAGTGGCAGGAGAAATAGAAGAGGAACCACTTCAAGAGGCACTTCATTCAGGGAATTAATCAATAAGGAGTCAGGACTGGCCATGGAGCTCTGATCCATGAAGAGTTCCCAAACCCTCACCTCAGAGACTGACACAGTGGGATCACGAGAGAGCGGAGAAGCGCATGCAAGCACTGTTCTTGGGTGAAATTACTGACAGCTTTTACCATAAAATTCAGGAAGACCAGACGAAATATTGCTGACACATTTGCAGTGTAATCATTGCAGAACAAATAAATGTGTTGTTATTGGTGATAAAAGATTATGATGAATACTGGCAAGTGGTAACCCTTAGCAATAATCTGATTGTCATTGCTAATACATAGATCACAAACTTGGAGACATACGATTTTGTATGATTAATCAATACTTCACAAATTCTGTTTACAAGCAGTAAGTAATTTGTAAACAATCAATTTGGCACATTTGCGTTTGTTAAACTATGCAGCTTCCCTGCTCGTATTGACGACACTATTCTTCTGTTTGACACTGTGCAAGACTGAGTTGGGGTTTGTCTTTAAAAGAATCATCTCTCTTCATTTTTTTTCCCCATGTGTAGCTGGAAAATGATAGCTTAACATTTTCTGTTTGCACAGCGTCCTTTCCATCTGCCTGAAAGTCCTAAACCATCCTTGAAAACAGTTAAAGACCAGCAAGTATCCTTGAACTAAGGGTGAAAGTCATTTAAACTGTCAGTGTTAAAATGACAAAACTGTTAACCATTTCTGTGCTGTTTCAAAAGCTGTTACCTCAAATGCTGGATGCTTTTTATGGCAGTGATGAAAATGGCTTTACCCCTATTAGGACAGCAGGCTGAGCTTGGGGCAGAGGGAAACATCTGTCACCACAAGCTCATTCGGTAGCACTGAAGGACATAAAACAGACTTCAACTGAAAATCTGCTGAAATTATTTAAGAGAGCAAAAGACAGCACAGCTGATCTGCTTGAATTGGGGTCTGTCCAGCAGCCCCAACATTCCCACATTTCCCAGTCTCTGAGCCTGATGGGGCCGGAACAGTGCCCGAGTTCCTATTCAAGGCAGATGACAAGGAAGCGCTGCCTATCTTCTTGCAGAAGGAACTGCACTATTTCCCTTTCAGCCTGTGGGCAGCCTGCTGCCTGGGCTCAGCATGTGCACAGGAAAGATGGGTATTTGTCTACAGACTTATGCCTTCTCTCTGCCCCATGCTGGCCGGAAAGCTTTCTTTTAAGAGAGGAAAGAGTCAGTAACACTTTGGAAAGTGTTACTTGAAGAGCCTTTTAAGGAAACCTGTGTGATTTTTTTTCCAAGCAGAATATTTTCTGATCCGGGCACAGCATAAAGATGGATAGTTTGTAAGGGGAGCAGGGTCTGCAAGTTGTTTTCTTTCACCTGTGTTTAGGCCTTCCTCTTTCTCAAGCATTGCTCAGAAACTTTTGTGAGTTCTTATGAACACATCTACCCAGCCATTCATAGAAGTAAATGATTCTATTCTTCACAGAGATATTTTTTATGTGCTTTAGATGACATTGCGTGATGGCAAACATAACATCAGTGTGACAGACAGTAACATGTTTTCCCAAAAATGCCCAACAGTTACCTAAAGAAATGCAACCTTGTAATATTTTGTGAGTTACTAAAACAAACCTAAGCTTTTCAGGCAATACCAGATTTACCGTGAGTTAAAAATTGGTAGAAAACTGTTCAAAAGTCTACAGATTTGTCTCCCAATTGCTGTAGGTTTCTTTGGTGAGTTCCTGAAGCAAACTTCCTTAAGAGACGCTAACAGAGGACAAGATGTGACATGAGGTTTTAGGGAACACTGCAGGTTGGGTTTTTTTTCTTTGAAACATGTACAGAGTTGTTTATGTTTATAATTATTGTTATTGTTATTAATAACAAGGGACAGGGAAGGAGAGAAACTGAAAATCAAGCTACTTTGAAAACTGTTTCAAGTATTCACTGTGCAGTATAAACAGCTCTGCTCTTACCAAATTTTACAAGTATGACTTGAAATTCCTTAGACACTGGGCTTCTGCTAAATTGACAGTATTCTGTTGTGTTTGACCATGATAGGCATTGCTTTTGCATGCTCAGCAAAAATGACTGCTTACTCTAGTATTAAGACTTCCACAAAAAAGCAAACCTACTCTCTTTTGGTCTACCGCATTGTAGATGCCAACTTAGTATTTCATAGAATCGTAGAATAGTTAGGGTTGGAAAGGACCTTAAGATCATCCAGTTCCAACCCCCCTCCTGTGGGCAGGGACACCTCACACTAAACCATGCTACCCAAGGCTCTGTCCAGCCCAGCCTGGGATGGAGCACTCGCAACTTCCCTGGGCAACCCATTCCAGTGCCTCACCACCATTACAGTAAATCTAGAGCTATATCTTCATCACTCCAGAGTCAGCTCTTGCTGGGAGGGAGAAGCCCTGTTGCAGTTCCTGATGGAAGAGTCCCCAAGATGTATTTCTCTTGGTCACTGTCACCCACAGACACATCCTCTCAAAGCAAGAAATAGCCCAACAGTGATGCAGCAGACTGCTGAGCTGGGAGCACCATTCAAGCATCGAAATCCTAGAGTTGCCACTGGTTTTAATCAGCTCTTTAAATAATTTGTATTGATTTCAGAGAAAAATACCCCAATTTCCTTCCCCAAAAGGCTGTGCCTGGTACATGGCTGATATGAGCATACACATGCCCTGCAGCCGTTGATCTCACAGTTGAGACCTAATCCCCACAAACAGATGAACATCCAGCTTCTTGGCCACTTCCTGATTTTCTCTAATGGTCAACTTGGCCTCAGCTCAGCCCTGCCTCTGTGACATGAGGAAAGTGAGAGGCAGCCATGCTTCCAAACGAGGTCAAAAACCACACAGGGATGGAACATTACTTTAGAACAAAGCTGCTGTGGTTTAGAGCAATAATTAGTTCTTCAGGTGTTTCTTTCTGGAAAAGTTGTTTTCTTTCTGCCTGGTTAAGACATTTATCTGAGAGCTGAAACTTTGAAGCATCATGTTTACTTTCAAGTATGAGTAGGAGGTAATAAAGGCTGATAACATCTGTGGGTAACAGCAAAATTCAGTGCACTCAGAAGGGCTACTGTTGGGGCGTTGGGGGTGTGAGAGGGTGTTTGCTGGGGGTGTATGCTTTGTCTATGTTTTAGACCCATGCAAGAGAGTCCATTCTTGTGTGTGTTGGTTTGCTTTTCTTGCCTGAACTGCAGTCCTGTGTGTTGTAAACTCAGAAGGTAGAAAGCTCCGGCAAGTACATCCAAAGATTATCACATATTCTTCTGCATTCTGTGTTGGACCTGTAAGGAACACAGGTAAGAAAGTATCAGAAATTCTCTGAGCTGTGAAAGCTCTTCCTAAGCCCTCCTGGCTCAGTTCCAGTAACAGAGTGACTATCAGAACCTTCTGTTCAGCTAACAGCTTCCTGATGACCTTATAACAACTTTGTCAATGCCTTCCTGTTACCCAGTTCCAGTAAAAGAAAAAGACATGCAATATTGAATTAAACTTGCATGCTTCTTTTTGCTTTGCATGTGCCTTGCTAAACAACATACTCAGACAAAATATTTTGCATAATTTCATTGACTGTTTCAGTAAGAGCTTTCATAATCCCAGTATTGGTAGATCTACATTGCCTCAAATGTCAGCTTTGTGCTTTTCAAACATTTAAGATGCTGCTTCTGTAGAGTCTCTGGCTTTATCCAGACTGATAAGGAGTCTTTATAGCAACCATTATTGATTCCAGCCTGCCGTAGGTAGCCACTGACAGCAGCGTTTGGTGGCTGTCAGATGATCCATGCAGAAGGTCTCCCCAGTTTGACAGCAGCTGCTGTCTGCAACAGTCACATCCTTATAGTTCAGCCAAGAAACAGACTACATCAGCTCTCGTCACCCCCTTCAGTGTAAAATCAGTTGAGTAACTACAAGTAGCCATGGCAGCAGTTCCAACTATCTGGGCTTACTTCTGCGATGCTGTTGATGAGGAGCACTCTGGTGATTTGTTCCACTAGTGAAACTGCTGGGGTAATTTCTGGACCATAAGTAACAAGCAGTTGTAGACAGCGATGTCTTAAGCCACCACCACCTTTCCAGCGGTGATTGTCACATCACAGCTTTAGTATAGGAAATGCTTAAATTATTGTTGGGATTTAAATACCAGTATCATCCACTCAGTATATGTTATCATTATAGTGCACCAGGATTTTCCAGAGCCTTCTCTACATAAGTATCCTAATGATAAGTAGTTTAAAGGGGAAAGAGTTTGTGCAAATACCTCAAGTAATAGAGGACTCATTGTCACTGACATTATTGATAGCATTTATTGCAGACTTAGGCAAAATCATTGTGTTTAAATTGAAGAATGACACTATAATCCTTACTTGTATGCATGACTCCTATCACCTCAATTTCTCCTGCAAAACTGTGACTTCTCAGCAGATGTAATTAGAACTAGCAAAAGTTAGTTTTTTCCATAACTGAAAGCTCATGATAAACTCTCATTATTTCCTGCAGTATCAGTAGGTAAACAGATCAGCTGACATTATTGTGCTTCCAAACAGCGTGTGGCTCTCAGATACTACTATCTAGAAATGAGCTCTTCCACCAGAGTACTTA
Source organism: Psilopsiagon aymara (assembly GCA_024733675.1). Taxonomy (NCBI): domain Eukaryota; kingdom Metazoa; phylum Chordata; class Aves; order Psittaciformes; family Psittacidae; genus Psilopsiagon; species Psilopsiagon aymara. Next base: position 12,229 of record JANRGW010030103.1, read on the forward strand.
CATACCATGTCTAAACTTGACAGCAATGCACCACAGAAAGTGGAATTTGCTTTTTGTCCATTGTAAGGGTTTGTAAATTCTTCTCATAGCTCTTCCTGCGTTTCTCAGAGTCACACACATCTCCAGCCCACAAGGCACAGCAGCTAGCGTAGACACAGGTGTTTGCAGGGCCTTGGAGCTCAGCTTGCGACAGTGGATAATGGCAGCCGGAGTGCTCTGGAGAGGGGGCTTTCCGCTAGCTGGAACTCACTGCTTTGGGGTGTATGGCTAGCTCCAGGAAAGCTTTTTACCATTCCTTCAGGAGTGGCATATCTTCTTTATTATAATAATTTTTTACCTACAACAGAACTTTGGTAGTTTTTTGCCCCATCTGTAGCATTTTTTTCTTCTAACCTGCCCTGCTCTTCCTGACTGCATCCTGTAGGTTTGTCCTATTTTCCCTGCAACATAGGAGAGAAAAGCACATGCAGAGTCCCTCACTTGCTGTACCCCATAATTTCTGAATTTGATGGCTTTTTCAAAAAATTGATGTTGGTTATTGCAAGTTCAGAACAAATAAAATCTACAGTGACAGAAGAAGAAAAACATTTTCCAACTTCTCGTAAGTTAATTACCAGTTTAAATTTAAAAACAGAAGAAGGAGACCAAATCATTTATTGTTCTTATTGAACCACATACAAAGACTGAATTTTATTATGATACAAAAGGAAAGAATTTGTCATCATTAACTGTAATGTTTTCGGGAAGGAGGTTAGATAGGAGACTTAGCATCATTACAGGTTTTTATCTAAAGATTTCCTGCCTCAAGTAATTGTTCTGAAGAAGTAAACACAAAGGGATTATGTCATTAATTCTCTTTAATGAAGTTCTATGCTAAGTGTTGTTTTGTAGACTCATCTGAAGAAATGCAACAAAATCTCCAGGTTTTTATTTATGTGTTCATTTTGCAAATGCTTTGCAAAACTGAGACTGAATAATGTATTCTGTGTTCACTGTATTGCTACTAGTTTAGTTCTTTGAAATCAAATAAGGAAGCTAGTTATGTGATTCCTTTTCATATTTACCAGTGGCAATCTCAAGAAACTAACATGGGTACACAATCAGGGTTACAAATATGCTAGGGGTTTTTATTTGAATTAAAACTTGAATTTCCAAGCATAAGCGTCTGGTCCACTAACAGATGTATCTGTACACTTGTTATACTGTGTAGTCTATACAAACTATTTGTAACAGATCAGCTACTCAAACACTGTCAACATCTATTGCTGAGTTATTCTAAATACTCCTCCTATTCTTTATTTTTAAATGTTGTTCCCATTGGAAATAACATCTTCCATTCTGCAGGAAGCGGAATTAAACCAAGAGAAAGTGCATTTATTTCAGGTAAACATGCACAAGCACATATTTGTGCATACGCCTCCACAGGTGAGTGCTACTTCAAAGATTAACAGCAGTACTATATTAAGAATATTAAACAGTTCTCATCAGAAAAGTCCGTTGTCAACCACCTCTAATTCTACTGAACTGCTAACATAGCTCTTGTGTAAGGTAGCAGGGTTCTTTGCTGTGAGAATTTCATTTTGCTGATTCCCATAGCAGACCACAGGGAAAATGGTGCTGTTTGGTATTAAAAAAAAAAAAAAAAAAATCAAGGTATCTTCTTCTTTGGAAAGTCCTGGTTGTCCCTCCATCCTGTGCCCTAAAGGTTTAAAGTCCTCCAGGAATTATTCTTTGTGTTGTAGATGTGCTTTCTGCTTTTCATACAGAAACTGAGCTAAATTTCAGTGAGCTTGAAGGTTCCACACAGATGGCTGCTAAAGGCACATAACTAGTTGGAAGGGTTATGCGCCATCATTCCATAGTACCTAAATGACCTTCATCTGCCTCCAAGCCTGCCGATGGCTGCCCTGCGCTTCCTCACTTCAAGCCTTGTAGCAGGGGTCCCAGAAAACACTCCAGTTTACATCCTGAGCTCTTCCCTGCATCGTGGGATAGAAAACACTGTAAAGCTTCCTGATGAAAAGGTGAATCACGGTATATGCACACAAAGGGACTGAACTGACACTAGGCTGATAGCCTCAGGAATTAATTTGGCAGTTCCTGACTTGGCAGTCTGCACTTGTTCTTCTGGGCGTTAGTTCTCACTATGCACACAGACATGCTTTTCTTTTTTCTGGCTTCCTGTTGCTTGAAATACTGCAGTAAAATAACAAAGACTGGTTCCTTCAACATTTGGAATATGTGTATGTTCAACTTTTATGAGAGACTATAAAGAAATTTCAGTAGGTACTCTTCCTATCATCAAATCTGACAAACAGAACTTCCATCTTTGTCTTTTTATCTGAGAGTACAACATTCTAATTTGAAATGCAATTTTAAAGATTTTTCCCAAAGAGATTTCTCCTCAGGTCGCTTAGTAAGATGGTTCTTTAAAGGAATATCGTGGGAACTTCTTGTCAGTTCTTGTATGGCAGGCATAGAAATTTATTTTAAATATATTTTCCTGAATGGAGCTGCATTTTAGCAGCTCTTGGTGAAAGAAATATGCTGCCAACAGTGAATTGTCTAATAACAGAATCTGGGATGTTCACACCTGGAGAAAATCACAAACACCAGGAGGCAGGCATTGCTGATGTCCTTAAAACCTCTCTGCCCCAACCAGCTACACTCCAGTAAGATCTCTGACTGAAAGACAAGACCATTTCACAAAGTTCTTTCTGTACTTGCAGAAGCTCATTCTGCTGAGAAGACAGTCCCTCACAAAGCAGACTAAGTAACATAAGAATTTCGTGATCAGCATCTGTATTTCCTGCTGTTTTTTGTTCTTGTGGCTTCATAGGATTATCTGACAACCTCTATCAGCTTCCCCTGTGCCATGTGAGTACCTTGTGAGGTGTTTCATTCTTCATTTTGTGGTTTGGTGTTCAGTACATTTGTTTGGTTTTGGGATGTTCAGCCTCTAGTCAATATATTATATGTACTTTATTTCCTACTTGAAGGACCTGATCCTCTAACGAAGTTTTGACCCTTCTAAACCTGCAAAGCATTGTAAGACTTGTCTTTACTGACTTAATTATGTCATTACTTCATCACCTGTAACTCTCAGCAAGGTTTAGAAGCATGGAAAGTGATGGGAAATAACCTGCCATTTGCTTTCTCATTGCATTCTCAGTAGCACTGAGTGTCATTACTGGTAGGGAATCTGTAAAGACAGTGATATTTCAAATGCTTCCATCTTCTTCAAAATTTTCACTGCATGCTTTTTCTTGCATATGCAGAAAACTGGGTAAAATTTGGTGAAGAAAATAAAATTATGACTATTTTTATAACTTGGGAAAATACCTGTTTCACCTATTCGCATGAAAAAAATAATGCATGTTCCTTCCATAAATCAGCACAAAGCACATTCCTCCTAGAAACTTACACATGCCTTAGGGGATTAACAGCAGAGAAGTTTTTTCTTTACCATTTTTTTTCGTCAGGTTCTGCAAGAAATATAAGGGGTCGGATACTGCAACACATGGAAACTGACATCTTCAGGAGACCCCTGGTCGCACTGCACCAAAAGAAGCAGAGATGTCAAAGCTGAGAGAGAAGCCTGAAATCACAGCATCCAAATGGGTGCTGGTGTGGCAGGGGGAAGCAGTGACTGCTCCCTCTGCCATTTGTTCTCTCACTCCCAAAAACCTGTATAGCACCCTCACCGCTCCATTAACAAGGACATCACAGAAGAGACTTAAAGTGAGGCTGGTAAGCTGTATAGCAATGGCTTCATTTTTCCTCCCTTGTGGAGACCGTAAGACACTTCTCCAGTTTGCCTGCTTCTTTGTTTCCAAAAGCACATTAGAAATGAGGGAGCATTTGTTCTGTGTCTGTTTCTTTCTGAATAATGAGCAGTCCCTCCTATTACCTGGTTAGTGCTTGCTACTGACCACATTCATTAAAATTAAAAAATAAGGAAAAAAAAAAAGGAGGAAAATAATTATTTTATTAACTATAAGAGGAAAATAATTCTGCAGTGCTGAACACCTCAGACAAGACAGCTGCTTGACTGTATGGTTTGGGACAGCTACTCTCGACTGTTACAACTGTGGGCATGTGGAGTAGAGTAATGATGGTTCTGAGCAAGAAAAAAACCATTGCTTGTGCAGTTTCTTGGGATTCTGTTTGCAGGAGCCACAGTGCTACAGGTCCCTGTTCACTGAGGTAAGATTCCTTTGGAAAAATACAATACTCTGTTTGACGTGTTTTGTTAATAGCATCCAAGCATGCAGGTAGGATGTAGCTCTCCTCCCACGAAGCAGAAATACATGAACGATTAGTAAAAGGTCTCAAATTCAGGGGATTATTCTGCCTCTGACTTAAGCCTGAGGAGGATCATTATCACCAGCGAGCAGAGGATCTATAAATAGCCTTTGGAGCTGACTTTAAAGCATTAGTTTAGCCTCTCGGTAGAAATTCAGTGCATTGTCTAAGTGTGGTTAGAGGCAATGTTATCTTAAAACAACTTACAATTTTACTTTACACTGGCAAGGAAATAAGCATTTCTTAGTATCAGGATGACTGACACTATTTCAGTCTGTCACTAAGACTTGTGACAGAAAGGAAGAAAGTATGAGGCAAAGCTGCAATTCCCAACAAGCACTTTTTCTCAGAAATGGAGAAGAGTGGATATGCTAATTCTGAAAAGCCTGACTAATAGTTCTGAAAATCGATTAAGTCTACCCCTTTACAGGCAGTTAGAGAAGAAGCAGCAGTTGTAAAAGCATGGTGACTAGCTTATTCTCCATGGCATCAAGAACAGAACAATAATTAATCTGTTTTATTTATAGCAATGGAAAAATCCATCTTAAATATTAGGAATTACTTTCTAATTACATTTTAGAAGAAAAATAGGCTATTTTCGCAATTTGTGGAATCTGCATTGCTGGACATGCCTAAGAACAGGCTCTACAAATATCTGTGAGAGTTACTAGACTTCATCCCAGGGAATGGAATTAATGCCTGAGGTTATACCCAGTCTTAGATTTCTACAGTTTCTGAGATGTCTATTCTAGCAAGGTAGACCTTCATCTAATCAAGCCCAGCTACACTGTATTGTTACCTTAAATTGGTCATTTAATTGTTTCCTATGTAAGAAAGTTGAATTCATAATTAATAAGTTTTGTACACTAGTAATGGATGTATATTAATGTGTATTTTCCACAACCTGATTAAGAAACTTACCACATGTGGACAGCCTACTGACCTCAGTGTCTAAAATGGCAGAAGAGAAAATATATCTAAAAGGTAGCCAGCACTGAGTGAACTGTACACACTCAGTATTTTATAATCTGTTATTGCAAATACAAAAATGTATACCCAGAAGCGTTCCCTAGAATAGAGCAGTGGCTGTTAATGCAGCAGCAAGATGGCTAATCCAAATTGAGGGCAAAAGGAGCTGGGCAATGACCCAAATATATTTTCCTTAGCCGTGAATTAGTGAAAAAGAAATGAATCTTTTGGTTCTTTGAGATCAGCTCTCGCACAGAATGTTCTAATTTCCTTATTCCCAGCCTTTCCTGATCTTAAATGTGTGACAAAGTTATTTTTTATCCTTGAAAATTAATAGAAATAATTTCTTACACAGAGATAAATATCTTTTCATGTTTCATATCGACTAGTATTTTTTGCTTTTTGCCAATGTTTTACTTAAAAGCTCATAAAACTAACATGTTTGTTCTACTAAAAAGGAAAGCCCTTGAGACCTCGTATTCCCTCTCTGCACAGAACTGCACAGATGAGGGCAAGCTTCTCATAAATACCTGCAAACTGAAAGCTGTAATAAACCCTAGGTTTAACTACGTTCGGGAAGACAGAAGGGGTTTGAAAGTATATGCAGCACCAAGGAATGCAACTCTGTTTACCAACATGGTCCCAAGAAGCACATTCAGAAAGCAGAAGGCATAAGGTCAGGCAATTTTAGAAGCAACCTCTTCAAGTGACTGTCTTGGCTTATTACTCATGATCTTCTTTGTGATTTCCACTTTCAAATCAGGATTTTCAGAAATGACTTAAGTTTCTGTCATCAGCATAAAAAGCTACCACTTTGCTCATTATTTTTCTCCTCTTCCAAAATCTTGCATGTCCTATGACAATGAAGTTGTTATTTTTGCCTTTTCAGTGCCTTCTCTGGCTACTATAAAGAGAAGTGATCATCTTCTCTTTACAGCTGCTATATATGACTGCATTTAAAAGCCATTTCAAGCCCTTTGCTGTTGAGTAGATGATCTGGCCCTAAACTTCTTATAAACTTAGATTTTGCTTATTATTTTGAGTAGCGCATACACTATAGCAATAATTTATGTTCTTTAAGCTCTTTGAAAAAAATGGAGCACTCTGTAAGCATTAAACATGTTTTTGTGTAGCAGTGTTTCCATTCCCAAGCTTATACTTGCACAATGTTGAAAGGCCTAAAGTGAAAAAACACTTTTAAGAAGGACAAAATTCAGATATACTCAGGTCTCCTTTTTGTACTTTGCTCAGGGTCCTTGCAAAGCAATGCCCTCTCATCATGTTTGTCACTCCTCACAAGTGAAATTCTTTGGCTGAGTGTGGTATTACCTGGATGGAGGAAGCAAAACCCTGCAAGCTTTGAATAGAAAGAAGTAGGTTTGTACTTGGGATCTGGTACAAAGGTAGGGAAAAGGTGGAAAATTGAACACAAAATTATCTTCTGCACCAAAAAAAAAAAAAAAAAAGGCAGGAAACAAAAGAAAAATTAATTGAGATCTTGGAAAAAAAAGTAAGAAAAAGTCTTGATTTATTTCAGTAATTCCTTATTAAACAGAGCATTTTTCTTTGAAGTCGGTCATCAACAAACGCAGGTGTGATCCCTTTTCAGTATGCATGCCCTGTAACAGGCAAGTACACAGGAACTAGTTTTGTGCAGAACCAGATTTTTAATAGGCTCAAAAACCGATTTACTGATGCAGATTTCTCATTTATCTTATGCAAACTCTGAGTACAGAAGCACTTTCTTGGTAAAAAATGGAAGTTAAACTCATTGGAGTGGCTCTATATGCTGTAATGTTCAGATGAAATGATGGCGATTTTCTTCTGCTCATGTAAATGACATCCAACTACATTGTCTCTGCAGTTCTGAACAGCAACAGAACAGTAGCTAGCAATCTAGACTGAGGTTTGTAAATATCCAGAAAAGAGGAAAAGTGTTTGAAAATGGTTTTAGTTTGCAAATGTTGTCTAATTTCATGTTAGAAAAAAGTCACATACTGGAACAAAAAAAAATGCATATGAGGAGTCTGATGTAAATAATTGCTACTTAAGAGTATTCAAATCCCATGGAGAGCTTACAAAATAGTATGAAACCAGAATTTTAATTAAATTTCTAAACTGATCATTGGAAGCTTCCTTTTATTATCAGATTTAGGCAGAAATAGCCAACACCATTCTGGATCTTCCACTATTAAAAAAAAATAATTTGGCATATTCTATCCCAGGAGATGCCATAATGCTGTTGAGCTTTCATGTGTCTGAAGCTGACTGATACCCTGCTCAGAAGCAAATGTTGAAGCAGATGCCATCAGCATTTTCCTGACTTTACTGTCAGAAGATGGTAATCTCATGGACCATCTCTAGGAATTTTTTTTTTTTTTCACCTTCTTCCTCACATCCTCTACTATTATTTTCCTTGCATCCTTCTCCCACGGAAGTGTCCAAATCTGGTAGGAGTCAGAACAAATCTCCATTTTCTTGCAAATTTAAAACTATATCCTCTGTCAAAGCAAGGATTTTCAGTTCTTCTTAGATCTTCCCCTTCCTGACTACAATCCACCACTTGACTTAGAGACCAAATATTAGCGGCTAAATTGGAAAACTCTTGTTTCAATCCATAACATAGGTATTTAGAATGACTGTTTGGAAGAGCTGCTCCTTTTCTCCATTGATACGTAAAGAGCTAGGAAGACAGACTCTTAATTCTTTACTTATATTACATACCAGAAGTTAGGCAGTGTGATAGTCTTATCCACTCTCATTGCTGCTCACTGCAAGATGTTCACCTGAGCTCTGAAGTAATTTAATAATTATGACGTAAATGACTTGAAGGTAGATGGATTTTAAAGGCTCTTTGCATTTATTACTGTGATAATTTTGTAGCTTGCACCCTGAAAAAATGTCATGCACAAACCACTATATGGTGGTGTGTCACTGCACATAGTCACTAGGCCACAATGATGGTGTTCATCAGGGAGCTGGCCTTGAAAAACAAGCTATTTGGAGAAAGAAGTAAGGTTCTACAATGGCTTTCTAAAACCATAGAGCGGAGAAGCAGGTAGAACACCTAACAAGAGCCAAGACATATCCCTGTAAATTTAGGGGGAAGGATTTTGTATCACTAACTGGCAGCCAGGCAACCACACCAGATGTGCTGCCTTGCCGTTTTCCTAAGGGCGTGGACCTGGCTCAAAGAAGACAGTGGAGAATGATGTCATCCTGAGATAATTTTGCATCCCAGCCCTGCCTTTGCCTGTAAAAAGGCTGAACTGTTTTTGATTTCTTATTTTTGGGTTATTTCTGATAAGAGCTTTTATGGCTGTAAGCTAAGTAGGTTTGTGCATTATACTTGCTGAAAGATAAAGGCAGTGATCACTGAATTGTACCTCTGCTTTCCCAAGACTATTGCGTTCATTTCAGCTAGAAGTTCTTCTGTCACAAGACTACCGCATTTCTCAGCTACACTAATCTTAACATCTTATTTGCTTGTTTACGTGGCAATTTAGAAAATCAGCTTCTTCTCACATCTTGGTTCTAGCAAAGCAAGCTAGAAATGTGACATTAAATAATTCACCATCACTGCTATTTTTCTTCACACTCAGTCTCAGCATGAATTATTGTTATTCTGAGGTCATCTGTAAATCAGAGTGTAGCACTAAAAAAATCAGGCTACATAAAACAAATAAGTTTCAACAGAAATAGATGACTTGTAACTTTTTAACTCAGGGAAGCTCAGAAGAACACACACATTTACTTTTCCTACCAAATTTGTGTTTGGAACGATGCTGTCCACCAGTCAGTTTTAATAGGAACATAGGATCTGCTGTATTCCATTAAGCCAATGATCCATCAAGTCCAATATTCTCCACTCTGCTTGGCAAATGAAAGATGCTTCAAAGGAAGGCAAATTGCCCATCATGCACTTGGCCAGTTTTTTAATTTCAATAGTCTGTTTTGCAAAGGCCATTCCATTCTTCATGTCAAGTCCTTGTCCCATATGGTTACAAATGTTGAAGTAATCAAGTGGCGTGACTGGCCAAATGTACCGTCTTAATAATATTTAAGACTCTATGCTCCGCTTGGGTCTGTTTCTCTTGAACTGTTGATTGGTTTTGTGTACAACGCTACTCACATTCGTCCTCATTTTATCTCTAATTCCAATTCAGCAGCTAAGCAAATTGACAGTATTCACAAATCCATACAAGTTTATGTCAGTATTAAAAAATCAGTTATGATTTGTATCAACCTTAGTGGATATTTCTGTTAAACTGCTAAATGGTGTCACAAACCAGCATGTACCAATCAGAGCATTACAATAGTGCTCCACTGCATTTCCTTAATTTGAATTATATTCTATTGCTGCATGGTTGTATCTTCTAATTTCTGAGGTGAGAAAAGTTTCTAATTCAGATGTTAACACTTTTGCTGATGAATTGTTGCCTAAGGGACCTGGAGTGCTGGTTTTAGATACTAGAAACCACAGGAAGATATTTTTATTATTTTGATATAATTTGCTATTTAGTAATTTTTTGCTTTCTGGGAATAACATTTTTGTTTTCTTGTTCTCTGCTGTTTTCCTTCAGGATTTCATTTATTACTTGATGCCCTGGGATATATTTTGCAAAGTTTACACCTTTCTTTGCCTTTCACTGTCTTGCACCTGGGTTATGATTTAGGGTTATAATCAAACCATTTCAGACATGTTGGTTAAGTCCACCCTCCTACATCAAGATTATCTCATGTTCTGGGCAACACAAAGGTATCAGAATGCAAAGCAACTGGAGAGGACTGGAAAATACAGTCAGAAGCATCACTATAGTGGCTGGTAGATTTATATATATATATATATATTTATAGGATTAGGCTCCAAGGCCCTGCAAAGGGGAAAAGGAACTCTATGAGGTAATGACTGTGTATCTGTATGAAAAAACAGAAGGAAAAAACTTTCTAAAGTACATTAAAAGGGACAATTAATGGATACTATAAAATGCAGATTTTTCTTTTCTTATCTAGGCTGCTTTGGGTAGAGCTCTTTTTCAGCACTGCATGGTACAGAATACCTGAGGGATCTGATAGCTCTAAGGGACCATGGGAGAAAACAAATATGAGGCTATAATACAAGGAAAATAAAACGATGGAGGAGATAAATGGGAGAAAATGTTTATAGAAAACAGAATGGCTGAGAGCGCAGAGCACAGCAATGTCAATTTTGACTGAAGTCCAATAAAATAATATGTCGAATGAAGCAAGGAACAATCCAAAATATCCAGGTAACATTTCTCGTGACATGACCTAGGCTGATTTCAGACAGAATCCGTGGCAGTGACAATTATTCTCTGCCAGGGCTTAGCTGCTGATCTGGCTCCAGATGCCTCAGTGAGAATTACTAACAGTTGTTGCTCCATTGCATGGGGATGGCAGCACAAAGGACGAGGGAAGATGGGCAACCTAAAGGAATGTAAGTAGGGAACTTACATGGGAACAACAAGCTTTGTGTAGACAAAATTTACCAGGGTTTTTTTTTTCATGGGTTGAAGAGTCAGGTTTAACATCTCAGTTTGTCACACGGATCTTTCAGTTCCTGCAGAAGTCAATGACAAGCTAGTACCTTTTATCTGGATTTGATTTGTGGCTTCATACAAAACTGGATACTGATAATAGGCTTAACATAATCAGACAATGGGGAATCTAATAGGGCTATAGGAAGACACTATTAAGGAAAATGTCTAGCAGTCCTTTCCTGATCTAATGAGCTGTTTTGTATTAATTGTGGGGGTGTCACAAGGAGAAAAGGACCAAAATGCCAATGAACTCATGCTTTCTTCCTTCCATTCCATTTCAGAATCTACCTCATTTCTGCAGTGATGACATCTCTGAAGATGACTGAAACAAACTGTTTCTTCCTCTCAAAAATCTTTTTCATTTTCTCCTGTGTATATCGCTGGTTTTGGACAAGGCGGTGTATCACTGTTTACCTTCTTAGAACTTTGTGTTCACAATAATTTCCACCCTCCCCTTTTAATAATGCAAATGTATATAATCTTGGGTGTCTATCATCTCATACAGGTTCTTCATTACAAAGTGTCAAGAAGAAAGAATAGAGAAGTCAAGCTACATTTCTGTCACTCATGACTTGAGACACCATTTCTATTGGTTAGTTGTATACCCATGTGCAATCAATCATTTCCAATTCTGAGTGACAGACAGAATGGATAACATAACAGATTAATTCCTGCTAAAAGGTTTGCTGAAATTATGCTGAATTATGTTAAGCACTGTCTGAATCTGAAAATTGACTGTTCAAAAATGGACAGAGGTAATAGCCCGGTTTAAAGTGGAAAGTACCTAAACTGTTAAAGAAGTTGAAGAGCTCCCATTTGATGACTTAAAATTTCAAAAATAGAAAGTTTGAGTGTGCGAGGCTCTTGGAATGCTTTTTATCTAATACTGAAGGTATGTTATTTTTTGGGTGATTACATAAGCAAAAGAGATTTACCTAATTTCAGAATCAAATTTTGGCCACATTTTTATTTTTGCAATTGAAAAAAAGAAACAAAAACCCAACTTCTGTATGTCCTTTAGCATATTCTTCTTACACTCAGGATGTACATTTACATTTAGTTTTTAACATTAGCCCTTGAATAATCTTTTCATCTCTTCAAATTCCATGCCAACATCAAAGTCCACTACCTGCAGATTCCTAATATTCTGACTTGCCAGACATATATTCCTGTCAGCAGCTGTTTCATCTGATAAGGAAACCATTTTCCTTTGTAGACTAATTTTGATGCTCAGTATTCCAATTTCTGAGCATTTACCTCCTACTATTAAGATGAAGTTTTATTTGAGCTCCCTTGTTGGTATCAAATCCCGGTTAATTGAAGCCTAGGGTGGGGTGGGATTCCTAGAAAAGACTTCATTATTGCATGCAGTTTCCACACGTCAGTAGTGGTAGTGTAACAAAAAATATTGAGAAAGATGGAAATACCTCTATTATGGGGCATATAAACGCTTTCTGCATGAAAGACGTTTCCTTATGTCTGTCTGTCATATTATTGCAAAGTAGTCTGCCTTCTATTGCTCTTCTGCTGAACAAGCATCTCTGGTCTCCTTTTCTGAGTTGTAATGGGAACTGTAGAGGCTGTTTATTCCTAAAAACCAGGACATGGGTGTTTTAAAAATTAATGCAACTTCTGAGGGTCTCCTGAGATTTATTTTTTCTCCTTAATTTGCCAGATATACAAGCCCACCTAGATTTGGCTGTGTTCTGAAACCCTGAGGAAATTTCTTCCATCTTTTCATGAACATGGGTTGCTGGTCTTACTGAAAGCCAAATATGGAATTCAGACTCTACTGAGAGCAACTGCGATGTTTTCATTGGCCTGAACTCACCAAAAGAAGTGATAATATTCTTAAAGGGTTTTGTTTTCCTGAAGTTGGAAAATGAAATTGGCAATGACCTCCTTATCTCTTTGTCAGCACTTGGTCACATGCCATGGTACTTCAGGGACTACTGAAAGACAAAAGCAGCGAGGTTCTTTAATCTTGCTTTTACTTCTACAACCATTTTCCTCCCCAAAACATACATTAATTGAATGAGACACCAAAAGATATTGCACTGCCACTACATTTTAAATTGGCATGCAGTGAATAACTTATAAGTACTGTCCGGTCTCCTTTTTTGCAAAGTTTCCCATTTTCCCTGTCAATCACTTTGAAGGTTGTTACTAGTAAGTGTAGTCTCTTCTCACAGAGGCATTCTGTCTCAGCTGCTAGGAACTTCAGCGTTTCTTCACTCCCTTTTCTGCAAAGTGGCTTTTCTGACCTACAAGTCAGGAAAACTGTAACAAAAGTATATACAGGATTTTTAAAATTTCATAACACAGAATACGTATATAGGATCCCCAACCTTGAAGTTGGCAAGAGTGAAATGAGTTGCATGCTATGCAGAAGCAGGAGGTTGACATCCTGTGGCTGCTTTAATCAGACAAGTATATGCATAGAAATATATTTACACAAATATATACATTTACTGTGTCTCTGGTATTGATTCTGATTAATTCCAAATGAATGTTTCTGAGCATATCTTTCTTCAAAGACAAGATGTGACCTCTTCATAAGAAGCTTACTACAAGGAGGCTTAAGACCACCCCACCAGTTGCCAATTCTATCTCCTGGTCACTTGAGAATAATAATATTCAAGTGCTTGGCACTTCACTGTGCACTGAACAGCAGAACTTCTCAAGGGCAATAGCTGTTTGGTGGAGCTGGTAACATGATTTTTGCCACACTAGACACTGAACCATTTTTTTCACATGGCCACAAATAACTCAAGAGCTCTGCAGGAGGATGAACTCCCACTTGCAGCATAGCTACACTCAGCAGGACTTTTTTTCAATCTCTTCTCCTTGTTGTTGCTCATTCCTCCAATGTAACAAAGATGAGGTTTTGGATGACCCACTGAGTTGCTGTCACTCAGATAGTTAGCACCTGTGGCTGAGTGTTACCACCTATTCCACAGCAGCCCATGGAAGGAAAGATTATATTTTCAGTCAACACTGTGCTGTGGTACTCACTCCTGTTCCAACAAGAGGAATTTAGCATCTTGTGGTATGGCAAGCATTTATCACCACATGGTATTTATCCAAGATTTCTGATGGGATTTAATAAAATTAGGCTCTGAACTATGACAGAATCAGGTCATCTTTCAGTCAAAATTGCCAGACATCCTGGAAAATGGAGCTTTGAATGGTACAAATGAGGATGAAGGATCTTCTCCTCAGCAAGCCATGCTTGTCACTCAAACTCGTCTTTTACAATGGTAAGCTGCTGTTAAAATTTCTCTCTGCTAAGGTGTTATAATGGAGAATGTGCCCACAAATTAAAATATAGTACCATATCAATTCACAAAACAATGTGGGAAATCCACTTGTTTCTGGGTGTAAAAATCATTGTGAACTATTTTAATTCATCACTGACCTGTTTGTCTCTTGGTATTATTTTTTTGTGTCCTGTTTCCCCTATTTGGATCCCCAAGGTGACTCAAACACTGCTCTCCCACTTAGAGAAAGACTGAACTGTGTCCAAATATGTTCAGACTTCATACTTGCACAGAGTAGAAAATGTTGCTAATTTGATAAAATAAGAGGTAGTCTGTACTCCATACATCCATTGCAGCTCCCAATCTCATTAGCTGAAATACTGAGTAATCCATGTGATAACTTCTACTGTCAACCAGCAAGGGAACAGTAGGGTGCATTGCATTCACCCACCCACATTTGAAGCACTGTTAAAAAGAAAACCTAGATGTTGAAGATGTTGTCCTGTGACAGTAAATTTTCACATGGTTGCCAGCACTCCACAGTAGACCAAGATTCATGCTTGCATTTTTCAAGTATTGACTGACACAGGGACAGGGAAACTAAATTAAGGAAGAAAAAACAGCCTTTTATATAAACAAGCAGTAAAGCAAATTTTATGAAAGTGTACTTTCTAAAGTTTATAAGCTCCATACAGTCCCCAGGGCAATGTATAGATAAGGGAATTGATTCTGTAGCCCCTTTCATAGTAGCACTTCTGTTAACTTCTACCAGTATGAGTGAAAAGAGAGGAATAAAACTTAATTAGAAGAGCTCAGGATCATGTGGATTTGTTGAAAAGTGTGCAAATACATTGGGTTTGCTTAAAGACATATCTAGCTTGCCTTAGAAAAAGGGAAATAACAAGTGCAAACATGTAAATGTACACACACAGTTGCCACAATGCAAAAAAAGAGTATTTGTCCATTTTGTCTAGACAGACATTCTGCAGACCTGTGAAAATGCAACTGGTATCTGTCTAATGGTTTTATTGGCATGAGACTTCAATAGCCTTTTAATATCATATATTAGACCACATAATACCCCTGCAACACACAGCTCTGAGGGCCTGGTTTCCACTAGGTGATTTGACAGTGTTTTGTACCCACTCACTTTGCATGGTCCTGAATTGCTGCACAGTGTGCACGAAATTACAGCGTCAGGTCTCAGGAATTTATATTTTCATCTCATTTAAAAGCCTTAAACCATAATATTAGTTCTGAGGCTGAGATGTGCTTACAGATCAGTGACATCACATCACCCCTCCTTTTTTCTACATGCTGATTAACCTGTTTAGACTTTAATAGAAGTCCTTGATGTAGGAGCTAAATGTCCTTGAAAACACTGGGTTCTTGGCAAGTAGGCAAATTCCCAGTATGAGGCAAAGAAGGCCAATTTTACTTTCATTACACTTCCCACCAACTTCCCAATTTTCATGAAAGTAGTGCACACACACGTTAGAGAAGGGTTCAGTGTACTGCATGGCCTGGATTCTATTTCTAGCATTACCAGGAGCGTCTTTGTCCCTCTCTTCATCCATCATTTCAAGCAAATAAAAACCAGTTTTGTCTCTCGAGAGAAGATACTCTTACTTTATTATAAAGCAGGAAAATAATTGTTTGGCATTATCACATACCATGCAAGGTTGTTATGCAAGGGAAATTGTTACTAGAAGTTTCTTGGATCTTGCTGATTTTTAAATGTAAATCACTTAGTTTCAACTAGAAGGTCTTAGTATCAACATTCCAATTTTTAACAAGTAGGTTATATTTATTTTCAGATTAAAACTGTTGAAATGTATGTCTCAAGAAATTCTGGTAAAAGCAATCCCCAGAGCACATTCACTACATGACCTTTTTCCCCATCACTTGTCACAGTCATACTGATTTGCATATCCACTTAGTCAGGTGCCTCATAGATCTGGAAGGTATTCCTGCTGTTCTAGTGCAATCTAGGAATCTGATTATATTTCCTGATATTTTTGTATACTGAATGCCAGCTGTGCTGTTTGTTCCAATATTTCAGATCTTTACTCCATTCATCTGTCAATTTAAAAGAAGCTGAAAAAATGTGAAAAAGAAATATGAAACTCATGTTTTTGAAAATATTTCAGGGAAATTTATTGCTGTGTGTTCTTTAGACACTTATTTCAATTTAGAAAAGCAATTTTTTCATCGCTTCCTTCCAGCTGAAGAATTCTGCCATAGAAATTTTAAAATCAGAATTATGTACTTCTCATAATTTGAGGAAGATGGATAAATTCCACCAGAGTAGTCAATCCACATAACCAAACCCTGTTCTAATCTTATTCCCCTCTGTCTTGATCAAATCAGTCCAGTGAAAGAAATGAGGGATTGTATACTGGCTGCAATTCCAAGTCAATCATGAAATAGTTATGGCATTAAGTCCGTGTCTTAATTTAAAAAAATAAAAAGAGCAGGAAGGGTAATCTGGCATCTTTCGTGATATGATAGTATACCCGCTACATTTCTATGTTTACTACTTGCTGTAAATCTTTCAGGCTTTTCTGTTCAGTCTCTGCCCTTACAGCAGTATAGGTTTCAGTATTTCACTCCTGTCTAAGCAACTTCCAGGAAGCAGTTTTCTAAATTAAAATGGCATCACTTCAAGCCCCTGCAAATTCAAGTCAGCATTCACAAAACATACTAGATGGTCTACTCATCCTTTCTCCCTTGCTTTTTGAAGTTTGGCTACTTTGATATCTATCTGATACTTTGATAACTTTAAATGTTATTGAGAAGAATCATGATTCTGGAACATTGGCATTATTGATATTAGGAATGTTTTCAAACATGTGTAAATGATTCATTAAATGATTCATCCATAGCCAGGCCTTCTTAGGTGCAATTTCAGTACTATTAGGTGCCTTGTTTGTTCTGCTGTTTCAGAAGTGTGGCTTCATGCATTTTGTTTATTTGAATATGGCACTTTGAAGCCTCTACCATACCACCAAGGCATAACAATGATGTTCAAATTCTTTCTGTCAAGTAAGGCCGTGGCGGCTGGAGTTTAATCACACAAGAATTATCGTACGTCTGTTTCAATACTGTGTTCTGGTAGCAGCCTGGTACTTCAGACTCTGGTAAATTTTCTGTATATAATTTTATTGTGACTGAGGTTGTTTCCCTACACATTTCAGTTGGAAATACAAAATATTTCTAAGACTGTAACAATACAGAATATGTTCAAGATTTGTAATGGATTCTTTTGTTGTCATCCTGGCTGTTTTTCAGGTAGAATTTCCTTCAAATAAACAAAGGGGAAAATTCCTCCACTATTATTGTGCTGTAGAGTTCAAATGCAAGCAAGTGCTAGCCAAAAAGCAAGTAAAGCAGAAAGGGCAGGATGAAGAAAAGCAATTAATTGAAATGTGCATTAGGAATCAAGTATTTTGGCTTGGTGGCTTTGTAATAGCATGGTGAGAAAGAGAAAAGGATTTGGTCAATTTTTCTTACATTGTCCTTTTCCTTCAGTATCAAGAAGGAAAGCTAACTTCCCTAAAAATTTTGACTGGAATTTGCTCTCTAACATAGGTGGTGAGGGGAATCAGTTTTGTCAGAAGTCCGTGTTGCAGGGATATTGTGTAGTAGAAAAAGTGTCCTTCTACACAGCACTTATAGTGCTATATTATAAGAGATTTTTTGCCACTGTCTCACACGGCAGCCTCAGAACAGAAACAGTTCAATAGAAAGTTCTATGCCATGAAATTCATACTGTAATATATTGTATTGCAATTACTTGAAGAGTTATCATTATTTCCGCACTCAAAATGGAGGGATGTATCATGCAGGCTTCTGCAAGGATAACTTCCAAGTCAAGTATTATCAATACTTAATAATGGAAAAGGTAGTAGACATTACCTTTCATTGTAGAAACAGCAAACCAAACTCTATTTAGACAATACTCAAATAATGGAAAAAACAGCCCATAGAACATGTAATTCTAGTTAGTGATGGGAAGTGCAACAGAAAAAGCAGGAATGTGACCTTCTTGAGACTAAGAACCAATATTAAACCCCTCATTTATGTATTTCTGAAGAGAAAATAAACTATATATGGAAGCCTTGCTCTGAGCATACATTTGGGAAGCAAGAGCATTTCTCATTTACATCCAAATGTACTTTTATGTTTTGTTCTCAAGGGACATTCTAGAGGCAATTGAAAGTCCATTCCTGTAGCCCACTGCAATTATACAGGATTTTTTTTCATAAGGAACACAATATGGGCAGTATCTTTTCTTAAAGGGCCCCTGCAAGAATGCAAGGTATGATGTAGATTGTTACATGGCTGTGCTCTAAAATATGTAACACTGATACAGTATATATAATTACGTTAGACATCTAGATTGTCCTAAATGAGTAACCCCAAGTATTTCAAAGCTACAGTAGCTACACAATGTATCTATTTCTTGGAGAGCAAAACTTGCTGTACCATGTACATAATTCCACTGAAGCTCAATAGGATTTTGCATGTGATGAAAGACATAAAAAACCACTTCCCTAAATAGTTCAAGATGCAAACTAATTATAGTCACAAAAACAAACCCCAATTCTTTCTTCAAAGCTGTAGCTGAGTAAATTATCTCTGTGAAACTCCTGGTTGATTTTTCCTGCGCTTCATGAGTACAAATATTGTCCACATAGAAAACAACAAAGACAAACCCATGGCTGACACAGTGTACAGTGTGAGATAATGAGCAGTTTATATTAAAAGACTACTTAATGGTGCTCAGCAGTGAGAATTCTATCTAAGCACTCGTATGTGGATTTAAAGTCCACTTTCTCTGAAGTAACTGGAAAACTTACATAGCACCTGCATTTTTTAATAGGCTTGTGCAGATTTATATTGATGCGACATAAAACTTAAAAAAGTTTTCAAGCAAGAGAAAAATAGCATCTCAGCAGTATGGAGACAAAAGGAATAGCTTTGTTGTATATATTTATCAACATGTAGTCTCTGCATACATACTGTTCAGCGTATTTTGTGTATAAACCCACAGATTCTCTGTCTCCATTTTAATAGGGATGCAGTTTTGTCATAGAATACTTTTCCCTATGGCATAACGCACAGAAAATCTCATAGTGAGAAAAGATGTGATAGGTTTCCGTACAGCAAGAATCTTTGTGATGGGTATCAGTAGAGTATAACTACCTCTGGGTACACGCAGTGGGAGTCTTATCATCCTCCCACTTTTTTTCAGTTTAACGCCATGGAGAATTAAACCAGTCAAGTTTAAGGCAGTGGCATCTGAAAAATTTTGGAACGGTGAGGCAGTCAAAAAAGTCTCTTTTCACATGAAAATTTTGAACCTCAACTGTTTTCAGCGTAGGGATGACTTTTTCTCAAAATCATGAGCAAGCTCTATGCGGATTTGACCTCTTTTGCTTTTGGGCCGTTTTAACGAAAATCACGGTGCTGTTGACGGCCACCGCCGTTACCACCTGAGCTTCCCTCGGAGCTCGTACCGTGGCGGGCACCCTTGGAAGGGCTCTCTGCCACCTCTGCAAGGACCGTCCAGCGGCGCGGACCTCCCATGGGCTCCCCACAGAGCAGCGATACCCGCACCTGAAGAATGGGCGTACCGCGAGCAGGTTTCGCCTCGGCGGCGGCGGAAGGCCGGGACCGACGGAGGAACACTTGTAACCGCCCTGTGGTAACAGCGCCTCCCCCCCCCCGCCCCCCGGGCCGAGGCGGTGCTGGGCGGGCGGAGGGGAGGGAGAAGCGTCCCCTCCTCTCCGTTGAGCTCGCTGCGGTAGGCGGTTGCTCCTCTCCGCGGTGGCTCTTCTCCTCTGCCTCAATAACGATGGTGTCCTAGCAAGGGATGATGACAGGGAGAGGAGAGGGACACAGCCGCCGTCGCTGCCGGGAGCCCTTGTCTCTTGCTCGCCTCCTTGGCACTTCCCGGCTCCTGCTGCCGGGCTGCGCATCGCGCTGCCTTCCTGACGGGCGGCAGGAGGAGAGGGTGAAGGGGCGGCGATGGTTTTTTAGTGAGGGTTTTGTCCTCTCCAGGTGCTCTGTCCCCCGCTGGGCAGGGCTTTCCTCTTTCTCCTGTCTCCTTCCTCGCCACGCGAGCTGCCGGACGAGGCCGGCTGGGAGCGGGAGCAGCCACCGCCGCCGCCGCCTGAGGGGTCCCTAGCCATGTCGAGCAAAAGCAGGAAGAGCAAGGAGCAGGGGAGAGTGACCTTCCCCCCACAGCAAGAGGAGGAGGATGAGGGGGCAGAGGAAGAGGAGCAGCAGCGCCGGCGCCGCGGCTGGAGAGGTGTCAATGGGGGGCCGGAGCCCCCTCCACCGCCTCAGAGAGCCGTTAAAACGTTTCGGGAGCCCTACGGCTACTACCAGCCACAGCCCTTCGCCAGCACCATGTAAGTCAGGGCCGGGTTAAAAGGGTGTTGGCAGGCAACTTTCCCGGAGTAGCCGTGGGGGGCCGGCCGCCATCTCCCCGGCAAGTTGCGCCTCTTGACCCTGGGAAGCGACGCCGGCTGCGAGGCGCTTCGCTCCGTCCTGCCGAGCCCGGGAGCGAGCGGGGTGAGGTGGCGGCTCGCAATGGCTGAGGTACAGGGACTTCGGAGAAACTGCCTTGAGGGGGTAGTCCGGTCTCTACTTGCCCTCGTGCCCCCTGCTGCCGCCTCCCCGGCCTCTCGGCTTTGCTCCTGCGAAGCTAGGCGGGGGCAGCACGTAGCGGGAGGCAGGTAGGGGTACCCGGGCCCTGGGGCACAAGAGATTTCATCTCTTCCTTTGTATTTCCGCCCCCCCCCTTTTTTTTTTTCTCCTGTCTACTGCTATAGCTGCCGAGAAAAAGTAATTATTGGCTCGGTTAAGGCTTAGCGAACTCACTGCACCCGTTTGTACTAGCAGTGCTAATGCATCCCTTTTTTTTTTTTTCAATCCAGGCTGTGGTAAATCCACATTCCCCACAGGAATACAGAAATCAAGGACACCTGTGCAGAAAAGCCTCGGTTCCTGAGATGTGTCTTATCCTGTTTTATGTTGGCTTTGGAAATTTCAGTTTGTTGGTTTTTAAAATGCTGGTTTATACATACAGACATAAAAATCCTAACTATGACTAAACTTACTGCAAGGGAAATAAATTCAGTTTTACTAATAGGGATGTTAACATTTTGTTCTCTGGCTTACAAAATGTAGGTTGTTCATAATAATTTATTTTTGTGACACACTGCAGTTTTGATAGACTTACTTCTGAGGGTTACTTTAGTATTTTATACTTCCAGAACAGTATTTAGTTCTTGATTAAATATTGTAATTACCACATGAAACACTCTTTATTTTGAGTTTTAAGGCAACATATTCAGCATTTGTAGAAGAAGCCATAGTTCAAATCACCCTAGAGACAACTCTAAAGTGCAAAAATAATTGGAGTAGTGCTTAGAATGGGGTAACCACAAATAAAAATTATTTTTACCTCTCCAGGGTAGGAATTCTTCACATATATTCTGTACCCAGCAATCCACACTTAAAGTGTGGGAGTCTTTCACATGTCTTCAGCTGTCTGAAAGTTAGCTGCCGTAAGTCATTTATCTAGGGTGCCTCTGTAGTTGATGGGATGAGAGAGGAAATAGCAGTAGGCAAGGCAGCATTGTCATTTATCTTCTTTCTTGAGGTGCCTGTCTTTCTCCATTCACCATAAAAAGAGCCTAGAGGATTAGTTTAGACTTGCTTTATATTTAGACAGCTGAAGCTAGCTCAGATGAATTGTAACCTATGAGTCCTAAACTTTTAGTTTCCTATTAGGTTAGTGTCATCCTGGAACTGCTAGCATATTCCTTTCTTTAAGAAACTCGTATTATGCCACCAGGGAATAAAACTGGGGTTCAGTTTGCACAGCTATAGGCATTTGAGCCTGGGGCGAGCTCCTTCTGTTGGAATTACTTCCTGGCATATGATTCTTGTGATCATGTCCTGGGAGTCTATGACAGCGGTGATTGCAAGGTGCTTTTTGTCAGGTAGACTGACAAAACGGCTGACATTTATCACTCTAAGAGGAGTGTATTGAACTGACAGAACATAGAGTGAAAAGACCCACAACTACTATTTCCCTTGTTATATGCCCATGTTCACCCTTGGCATAGCAGCGGGATTTTTCTTCTGGAGTAACATTTGGTGTTTGGTGCTAATGCATAAAATCAGTGTATGTTAATGGGAGAAATATGAGTATCAGTTTGTTCCATAATGCACTCAGATTGACACAAGTAAGGCTTTAGTGTGTGCAAAGTGAGTATGAGAATATTTGACTGGAAGAATTTGTAGTCTCAATATTTAGTACTGATGAAAAGTGCAAGGAGGCATAGGCAGAAAGATGTCAAGTAGGGTGCACAAGAAGACACTTGCCTGGTATAGAAATGTCTTCATTCTGAAATCTGTAACCAGTACAAGGTACCAGTCAGTGTACAGCTGACTCCCTTCTATGCCAAATATTTCTGGAAAAATAATTGACCTCAGATTCCCACTAAGACTGCAGACTGGATCTAATACTTATTTCACAGCGTAGTATATGTCCCAGTGGGAAAAATGTAGATAAAACCTGTAAATTAAATGTAGTAGGCATTGGGTGCTTGGTTTCCTAAGTCTCTGTAAAAACTGTAGCTTAGTTTCCTGAGTGGAATGACAGAACACAAATAAAGGACTGTAAAAGGAGCTTTAAAATTCTTTGCTGCTGCAGCACTCTTTGTTGTATTTGTTCTTTCCTGGTGAGATGTTTGCCTTTTTCTGTGTATAGGTGTACTCATGTCATCAAAGTATAGTCCTTTTTTCCCTCAGGAATTCAGATTCTTGATATTTTCTCTTGAGGACTTAGTGAAGAATAATGGTAGGAAAAAGCTCTGCATAGTTTTGGGGGCGGGAGGGAAAGGAACAAGCTAAGTGTGTGTACACCTCCTCCTGATACCTCTTTGTGTTTTGTTCCATTTTTTGACTAATTCTTTTCAGTTTGGAGCCAGAACTTCTGTGAGCTGACATGAGGGCATTTTGGATGATGGATTATATCATTTCAAACCAGTGGGAGAGTACAGACTTGAGTCAGATCTTGCAGCTGGCCTGATTTATGTTCTGCTGTTCAGCTGAATTAGCCAATTAGCCTCTCTTCTGGAAAGCCCAGACAGTTGTTCACAGAAGGGAGAAGGAAATTCATTTAATACATTTTAGATTTGGTGCAGGGATTCCCAAATTTGGTGGCACATGTGCAAGCTTCCATGCAAGCATACATGAAAGTGCACTGTTTTTACTGGTGGAGAAACAAATTTACCAGCAGCCTCTTTGGCACTTGACTGTAGCAGAGCTTGGAGGGATGTCAAAGCCTTCATTTGAGAGAGTCAGTGAGGTTGGGGGGGGGGGTTGCCCCTCTAACCCTGCCTGTCATCCTGCACAGGGCCAGGAGCTGCTGCCTCCCATGGAACAACTCTGTCTTTTCCTGTGATGGTAACAAAGGAAGGGTCTGAGGTCATTTAGTTTAAAAGACCTCAGGAGTCGTTAGATAAAATGATGCTCATATGTATGTGCATGTCTGAGCACATACTTTTGTGAGGCTTCAATTTGAAAACTGGGACTTTGGCAGGTACTTTTGGCAGAGCAGAGGCGCAGTCCACATCTGTGCAGCCGGTTGATGTTGTCACTATTAAATGTGTGCGTGCATCTCTGTTTCTGTGATGTACTTACCTGTCTATAATCGCTGGACTGCATTTCCTTTTCAGGGCTAGAAAAGGATCAAGTTCACTAATCTTGTACTGCTTTAAACCCCACAAGTTTACTGCAGTGGGGTAAACTTGTAAATTATTAATGTTTTCTTTTATTGCATTTAATAGTTCAGGGAGAATAACAGCCTGTTCTTTAGTACAGGTTAGAAAATCGCTCTATGGATCTGAGAAGGCCCAGAATGAAACCTCTGTTTCTCCAGCTTCTCTCCTTTTGTTTTGAAATTCCTGATGCACTTTGCTGTGTTAAAAAATGGACTTAGAAACAAGATTATAAAACTTTTGAATTGCTGGTTTTGAGATAAAGAAGAGCAGAACACAAGAAATTCTCAGGTCGACTGTTTGTCCCACATTTTTGTCATAGAATCATCCTGCTGCTGCAGTTCTGAAAGTTTGAATGTGAAAAGTTATAGATACAGTAGCAGAGAAGAAATCTGGCACTGAAACAATCCATCGTAGAAGCAGAGGAATCGTTGTATTTATTCCAGTCCATTGCAGTTACTGTGCTGCTCAAATCTTTAGCTTTGTATGTAGGAGCAGCTCTGCCCATGCAGCAATAGGACGTTGTGTAAGGTCATCGTAAGTGTGGTGCGTGCAAAACACAGGAGAGCAAGTTGCCATTGCTTGTTCAGTGGAAATTAAAAGAAAAAAAAGAAAAAAAAAAAAGGTGTTTAATTGTACATACAAAGGTTGTACGTTTTAGATTAATATATTTAAGGTAGACATGAATATGTTATAATGTAGGATAGGCTTTTGTGTCTTATGGCATCACCTGGTATGTAATGAACCAATTAGTTTTTCAGTGTGTATGTAACACTGCTCTATCTGAAAGCTTGTGATACTACTCATTAGGTAAAGGTCTTGAAAGGCGGTGCTTTAGGAGACATGGTGGTTTCTTTAGGAGACGTGACCTCACTAATGTGAGAGTTCTGCTGTGCAAAGCTGAAATGGAAGTGTCCTGTTTTCATATTATTCTACAAGAGGCTGACTTAGGGTCATGTCACATCTTGGTTAATTGTTAATTGTCTTGTTGTGAGTTACATTTGTTTACAGTTATCACTGAAGTTTTTCAGAGTTTGCTTAAGTATGAAGCAGTGACCTAGACTTAAGCTGCAAAATGGACAAAGGTAGCAATACAGCTAGGAAATGAAACTTATCACTTGAGACCATTCTTGGTTTATACTGATGAATGAATGATTTTAAAGAGGTGTTTCTGAAGTTCTTCCTTCTTGTCAATGAAGCTCTTCAGTTCCTCAAAAGAGCTGCCTAACTGGTGCATGCTTAGAATCAAATAAAACATGTCCAGATCTGGTGGAACTGGTGTGCTTCAGTTAACATGATTGCTTTTTCCCAATTCCATCCTTCTTATTTGTGCTGAGCAGCAGAGGCATGAAGCTCCTTACAGAGGCAAGGTTGCAAATATGAACTTTAAAGGCTTTAGGAAGTAGAAAACAAATAGTTAATGCACTCTCAGTTCTCTTTCAATCATAAGTCTAATGTATTTAGGAATGTAACTCTAAATACAGCAACTTGAGATTTTGTTGTTTTGATTTTTTTCAGTTGGCAAATATTACATATAAAATGTGCTGAAAACTGTTAAATAGTTAAAACTTAAATTTTAACAATTTTCTTCATGCTTTGGGATAGTTGAAAAATATTATATGTAAGAAGAGGAGGGCAGAAAATCAAATAGGAGACTTTGTACTTGATGCTTCTTGCATGTGGTACTCCAGTCAGGGCTGTGCTGGCTTCAAGGTCTTCGAATTAGATGAGGGAAGAGGGGAGGAAGAGAGAAGGGGTGTGTGGTCCTGTATGAGATATTTTGCTTTTTTTCTTTTTGGGAGGCTTGACACTAAAATACAGAGTCAATTTCACCTTTATTTTGAGAAGATGCTACAGTCAGCTCAAATATATACTTTCTGTCACAAGATTTATAGCTAAGGATATCTTCCTTATTGGGAAGATACTGTAATGCAACACCTTTGGAAGGTTATATCTCTTTTTAAGGAAGTTAGATGAGTCACCTCAGTCAGACAGTAGGTTTTGAAAGAAAGGTAAAGAAAACAGAAAGTAAGTGTTATACTTAAAAATATTCTGAAAAAAAAAAATATATATATATAAGGTAAAATATATTGGTTTATATTTCATTAAAGATGAGGTACTGGATAACAGCTTAGAGTCTTCTTAAATCAAGAAGTTAGCATAAGTCAATTTGTTCTCTGTCTTTTTTACTTTTTCAATGCACATACTTTTTTTTTCTTCATTAACTTTTAATGAAGTTAGTTACTTCATTAACTAACATTTTCTTGCTAACTAACATTACAGTGAACAGCTACATTCTGTAGGTATATGTTTTTAGATCTGGAGGAAGACTAGAAATGCAACAGCATAGCAGGCAACAAGATCTTTTTTTAAAAGTAACTATGAAAAGAGTATTTGTTGCTTTACTTATTATTTTGTTGGGGAATAAGGTAACAGCCTGTGTCTGTTCACTGTGTACACTCTGGGCTCAGGTCTTTATGTCTGAGTACTCTCAAATGTGAAATATGCCCGAGCTTTAAGACATTAAATCAATTTTGTGTCTAAC
Organism: Psilopsiagon aymara; assembly: GCA_024733675.1. Taxonomy (NCBI): domain Eukaryota; kingdom Metazoa; phylum Chordata; class Aves; order Psittaciformes; family Psittacidae; genus Psilopsiagon; species Psilopsiagon aymara. Next base: position 38,672 of record JANRGW010030103.1, read on the forward strand.
AGTCTCAAATCCTGTCTGTTGTACAGCCTTTTTTCATGGAGCTAAAGTGATACAATTTTGGCACATATCTCAAGGTAAATACCAGTTAGCATCGCTGACACTGCATGCCACCTAGGTCATTTCTGGTAGTTCAGAAATACCAAGCACAGATGAAAATGTAAAAATCAAATGCTTCATCCCATGAGAGACCTGCCTTGGTAATAAGTATTACAATCTCTTCAAGTGGTCTGCAACAGAACTGCCCGTTTGAGTTAATTGAAATGTGCAGAACATGGACTACCTTTTATGATATCTGTAGCTGTGATAAAGTAATTACAGTTTTATGTTTGGCTGAATTTATTACAACTGATGCAGGTAGCTGGGAGGTCAGACATAGTCTCACAGTCTGAATCGAATTAGAAAGCTGTTAGGGCTGACACTGCTGCATATGGGGAAATTCAGCGGTGTCAACAGGTGTATTTAGTGCAGTGGTAATATTGCTAAGATCACATGTGCATAAAAAAACCCACCTCTGGTGGTGGGTTTGAACCTGCAGCAATTAGGATATGCAGTTTTTGAAGCTGCCCATGCAGGTTCCACTAGGCTCTATTGAACACACAGCCTTTGTGTGTGCCTAAGCTGTGTGTGGCATTTTTCCTTTGGTTCTGTCCTTCTCCAGTCTGATGGGGTTTGCTTAAAAAGGGATGTTTAATATTTTCTTTTGCCTTCAGCATTCGTTAGGTGGACCCACATCTCTCCTAATACACATTTGCTGGCTTTTGCACCGAGGGTAGAAGGATCAATTTCCTTTTTAGTTTTTCTCTAGCCTTCTGTTCTTATATCTGAGTTTCTCCCTGAAGTGAATAAACTAATTTTCACAGTGCTTCTGTGAAATGGGAGCAAACTGTCCTTTTTCTATAGATCATGGACTTAAGGCTTATAGGACTTAAGGACCAAATTTGAAAATTAGAAGGCCTTTCTTTTTTGTCTCTGTGTAACATACATATATATATATATATAAATGTATTCAAAGCACACCCTCCATTAACTCATATATTTTTGATCAGCTGCCCTGGTATCTCTGTGCCCATCAAATCATCTCAAGTGATCTCTCTCCCTTGAGCTAATGGATTAACAGATAGTAGCTATAGCCTGAGCTGCATTAAAAAGTAAAGGGAGGTGGCTGATGGGTTTCACATTTGTTTGCAGAAGGTAGTGAGGGAAGATTATGGTATCCCAGGTACCTTTTCAGGCCTTTAGCCTCTACTCTGATAGGCATAAATGCTTTTCCTCTTCACCTAGCTGTCACCGCTTCAGCCTGATCCCATCTACTCTGTTGTTTCAGGCCTCACCAGGCAGTTGTTTCTTGCTCTTTTCTCCAGCAAGCTAGTGTCCGCTCCTCAACTTCTCATCCTAGGTCCATTTTCTTCATAATTCCTAGTCTGTCTTCTCTGAAGCTCATTTCCACCCTCTAGGTTCCCTAGCTAGCATCTGCTCTCCTGGTATTTCAACCCATTTCTGTTTGCTTCCCATTGCTCTCAGCCAATAGCTTCACTGGTCCACAGTTCCAGTTTCTGTGTTTTCTAAATCAGCTTGTTCACTCTTTCTTTTCTCCTGTTCCCTTCTCTTTCCTCCCTCTTTCTGTTTCTGAAACCAGTTTTTGAGGGGAGTTCACGGGCTACCTGGCTCTCATAACCTTTTCCCACTCCCGCTTTGCTACGCCTGTTTTTTCTTTGCAGTGCAGGCCACCGTTCCAGTTTTCATTTTCATTCAATATCTCTTTGACTTTCCCTTTTTTTCTTTTTCTTTTTTTTTTTTTTTTTTTTTGATTGTGTTACAAGAATGCATAGTGGCTTTTAAAAATATGTATAAACTCATGTGATAACATTAGATAGGTTCTTCCTTTCGGTTCCTGGAATGGTAGATGTGTAATAGATTAGATAATAGTACTAATTACTACTGCAAGTAGTATAGAAGATGTTGTTTTATTTTATATGTATGCTGAAGTGAGTTGAGAGGGAGTTTTGAAGTGATATCTTGCTTAAAGTAAGGAAAAAATAAAACCAAACAAAAATGTAAGACCTTGTCCATGCTAAAGGACCAGAAATAGCATGTAGCATTGACCCTGTAAGTGTCTTAAGATTGCAGACAAGCAAACATGAAGACAGAAAGATCACAGCAAAAAATACTTCTTGTCAACAGATGAGTAAATTACATGGGACAAAAGTTATTATTGTTCTAGCCACAGGAGAAGTGGAAGCTACAAATAACCAACATAGTAAAATTCTGAGAATTTAAAAAAAAATCTTTTTATTTTCTCATTAGGTACATTGAAGAAAGTCCATCTCTGAGGCGTATGACTATGATGAGGGAAAAGGGAAGGCGACAGGCCATTAGAGGCCCAGCATTCATGTTCAACAACAGAGGCACCAGTCTTACAGCTGAAGAGGAGCGCTTTCTAGATGCAGCAGAGTATGGGAACATACCTGTGGTGCGCAAAATGCTGGAGGAGTCAAAAACACTCAATGTCAACTGTGTTGACTACATGGGTCAAAACGCCTTGCAGCTTGCTGTAGGGAATGAACATTTGGAAGTGACAGAGCTTCTGTTAAAAAAAGAGAACTTGGCACGGATTGGAGATGCCCTGCTGCTTGCGATCAGCAAGGGTTACATTAGGATAGTGGAAGCAATTTTGAATCATCCTGGGTTTTCCGTAAATAAGAGACTGACTCTGAGCCCTTGTGAGCAGGAGCTCCAGGATGATGATTTTTATTCCTATGATGAAGATGGTACCCGCTTTTCTCCAGATATCACTCCCATAATTTTAGCTGCTCACTGCCAAAAATACGAAGTTGTGCACATGCTGTTGATGAAAGGAGCAAGGATAGAAAGACCTCATGATTATTTCTGCAAATGTAATGACTGTACAGAGAAGCAAAAGCATGATTCTTTTAGTCACTCTAGGTCAAGAATAAACGCATACAAAGGACTAGCCAGTCCAGCCTATCTGTCGCTCTCCAGTGAAGATCCAGTACTCACTGCTCTAGAACTCAGCAATGAACTTGCCAAGTTGGCCAACATTGAAAAAGAATTCAAGGTAATGGTGTTTGGTGTTTTTGTTATTATTTTAAAGTTGCTGCTACTTCATGAAATCCTTAGATACTTTAAATTATTTCCTGTGTCTTTACTTGAATTACAAATGTTTTCATGATATTTATTGTCTCTTTTGCTCTTGAATTTGAGTTTTTAATATATAAGCCTTTAAAAATGATAATATTTAAATGAAATTAAATTGCTTTTGCACCTACTGTGTACGGGGAAAATTGGAAAAAGGGGTAGTGTGTGTTCTGATAACCTCATAGCACGTGAAAAACAATTTTGATTGCTGCAGCGAAGATCGGTTTTAGTTTCAAATGCTTAGTAATGTCAATGCAATAAGCAAAAATGTTACTCTTTCCTTAAGCATACTGCAGCATTGACCTTATTCCCTCTTTCATATTTATCCTAATTTTGAGTGGTATCTAAACTGTTGAAAGTACAGGAAGTAGAGTTTTTATTTCACCTTTTTAAACTGTCTCTTATTCAAAACAAGCCATTAGACTGATAACAGATGTAGGTGCTGTTATCTGGTTTTGAGCTGTATCTGGTTTCATATGTCAGTGCCCTGACTCTTCTCTATATTTCAGCTTCTCCATCAGACAATTAATGACTTAATTAACTGTTGCCCCGTTCTTTTTTTAGTGGTTTTGCAATTCTTTTGAATACCTTGAAGTACCTACCTTCTCTCTTGCCAGTCCTCTTCCCCTTCCCACCGTCACCTCGACCAAACCCACCAAAAAAAACAACCCCCGGTAGACTGCATGTAATAAAAAAAGCTCAGCTTTTGTGATAGATATGGTATTTTATGATATTTTATTATAGGAATGATAGATTGTTCTCCGTGGGCAGTAATAGTTAACAGCACTGTGTTCTGCAGTGTTGGGTACTACTTGTGTATTTAATATCATCATAAATTATCTGAGAGAGGCAAAAGATGCATTAACCTTTTGCTAACACTATGGAGTACTCAGAAGAGATAAACCACAACCTGGAGAAATATAGGCAGAAATTACTAAAGTGAACTATACTAAGAGAGGAAGGAACAGTTTTAGACTCCTAAGAAAGAGTAGCTCCAGATCTGGCTGAGTGATTTAAAATGTGGTTTTAAAATGAAGTTTCAGTGCTGAGAAGGATTCATGTATTATACCACACACTAATGAAGTATGAAAGTCAACTTAAACCTTTCTTCTCCTTCCTTTGCCAGAGAAACCCACTCATGCCATGCTCTATATTGTGTAATTTAAAGTACTGAAAGTTCTGTGAAAGCTCTTTGTGAACATAAAATGGTAGAAATAGAGAATTTCATCATATGCACAGAGCCTGTTGGTTTGTGTGTGCTTCACACAATAATTACAGTTATGTTCCCCTTTTACAGACCATTATAGAGGGTTAAATCACTGATGTATAAAATAACTGTTCTGTTTCTCACTGATTCCTTTTCAACTAGGCCAACAACCTGAGAGTCACAGGGTCTCCAGAATCTCTTGCCCGATATGGAGGATTATGTGTTGTCTAAATAATGCCTCAGTGGTTGTGGATACAAACCTTCTTTCTTTGTTTCTCTGCCCTTGTTTTCTCCTGCAGGTTTATAGAGAGAACTTTTCTTCTGGGTTGCACCTTAGAAACTCTACCATCCTTTTTCTTTTTTCCTTTGTAATACTGAATACAAATTTTGCTATTGTACCTGTGTTCAGAAACACTGATGGGCTTTGGGACTCAATTTAAATGGTACATAACTTCCTCGGAACCCAAAATACAGTTTTTGCCACTAAAAGCTAAGTTAAGGTGAGCTGTATCATGTTTTTTTAAGGGGAGGATTCAGATGATTGGAGCCGAACAGAAACATTTCAGCAAAAACATAAATTTATGGAAAGCTTCTGTGCCATGAATACAGTTCAAACGGGGGGGGGGGAAGCTTGAAATTTTGCAGGAGAAAAAGCAATGAGTTTTGGTTGAACTTCTCATTTCAAACCAGAACTGAAAAAAAAAAAACCCAACAAAAAACAAAAAACAAAAAAACAAAAAAACAAAAAAACAAAAAAAAAAACAAACAAAAAAACAACAAAACAAAGAAACCTACAAATTTTAAAACGCTAAAATATTCTGGTTTCAATTTTTCTTCATGGGTTTGCTGTGTTTTTTCTCCCTCTCAGCTGTTTAGGATTAGTTCCTCTAGTTTGGGATGATTAAGAACAACATAAAAGAAATCTACTTTTTTCATGGATTTGAGTATTTTTGGATAGCACTTATACAGCTGCTAACCTTGCCAGGTGCATAAGATAATTCAGTTTGGGCATTTATAGTAGAAATTGTTCCTGGCTCCTTGCAAGCATGGAGATTCCAGCTTCTCATCAACCTCAAAATATGCCAGTGAAAGACTTGTTTTCCTCATTGACCTCACATCTGCCTCTCTTCCTTGTGATTTTTATGTGCCTTAGGGAGTTCTTCCCATTTCTACCAAGCCTGGTAGAAGAGTTGCTAGTTTTCTTCTGGCGTCAATGATTGGTTGTCCTTCCTGGGGAGAAAAGAGTGGAAAATGGAGGGAAGGAGTTAAAAAAGAGGAGGCAAGGAATTTTTTAGCATTGCCATTAAACAAAATCCAGGAAGATCTGTAATTGCAAGGCTGATGAGGAGACCATGTATTCCACTGGGGCTGTGCAGAGATACAACGGGGTGTTCGTGGCATGGGTGTAATACAAGATGCTGCGCTGAGGACTGTAGATATAGGTCAAGGAGAAAGCAAGCAGCGCATCTGTGCCTTACAGAACTACTTCATTGTAAGAGCTGGCCACATTTGATGTCAATTTGGTTTGTAACTGTCTGTTCAGTGCTTTCTTTTCTATAGGTATGTTATCTGAATGTGCTTTGTCATATCTCAGAGGAGAAGGCCCTAGTCCAAAATTTGCGCTCCCTATGAGGCAGAATGACTGATTGACTTCTGGTGCTTCTTTTAGGAACATCACTGGAAATACTTAAGTATCTTAATCAAATGCTGCCTATATCACAACACTGAGCAGAATTGTTTCAAGGAAAATTGACGAAACAGTTCACTTCCCACAAAAAATTGACAAATCTGTTTAAAGGAACTTATGGTGATATTCGTGATTTATTCTTAGTAGCTATGGTACATGAAGGCCAGTACATTTCATGAGCATGCTCACAGCAATATACCTCCTCGCATGTGGAACACTTATGCAGAAAATACTTTCCTATTTCTTGTATGTATATTTCCTGTATGTATATTTCCTACAGAGAAAGATTATAGGGTGAACCTGTTTAAAAATACCTGAGGGCGAAACTTCCTGCTAAATACTTGCTAAATCATACTTCACATTTTTTGCATACTCAATGTCCAGTCCATCTCAATGACTTATGGTTTACACTAACAAATATTAGTTAGTGTAAAAAACAGTGTTTGCACAAGTGTATTAGAAATGTGGGAAGGTGGCTTAGGACATTAGTTTATGACAGTCAGTTTCCTGTGAATAATAAAAAAAACTTCTAAATTGCACTGATTTTTATTTTTTTTTATTATTATTTTGTTTTTTTTATTTTCCCCTCAGAAGTAAGGAGAAAAGATTCAAAGAAACCAATGAACCTTAGTTTTTCCTGAAAGATAAAAGATGTATAGCCAAGAATAAGTATTGAAAGTGAGTAAAAATAGATGAGGAAGCTGGAGCCCTAAAGACCATTTTGATTCCCTTTTCATCCTCAAGCTTCCTTACTTCCTACTCCTTTTTGAAATCCTCATTCCAAGATCCTCTTACTTTTTTCATCTTCCATACTAACTGCTATCACACCAAATTTCAGCCTCTTATAGCAGTTGATTAGATTCTTTCTTGTTAGGTCTTTAGGGGTGTTTCACATGTAGTAGATATAATTAGAGAGAAAGCAGCACTTTTGATGAAGTCCTGTGTCTAATATGTAAAACTATAGAGTTCTGCTTCACTCTAAGCTTCTTTACCAATTTTGGTATTCATAAGGGCTTTTATAACCAATGTGCCTAATCAGAAAGTGTTTTCAAACTGCACCAAATCTGCTGTTATGCTTCTTTTCTTTTGTTGAAAAGGACAAAACCTGTTAAGCTAGTGTCCTGGGTTCAGCAGTAGCAGTCATTTTTCTCTTTCTTAGTAGCTGATCTAGCGCCGTGTTTTTGACTTTCATCCTGGGAACAATGAGGATAACACTGATGTTTTTAGTTGTTGCTCAGTAGTGTTTACTCTGACCAAGGACTTTCTGAGTCTCATGCTTTGTCAGAGACTGGAAGAAGCTGGAAGAAAGCAGAGACAGGGCACCTGACCCAAACTATCCAGAGGGGTATTCCATACCACAGCACATCATGCCCAGTATATAAACTGAGGGCAGTTAACCCAGAAGGGCTAGATAGCTGCTCGGGTCTGGCTGGTGGTGAGTGGTTCTGTTCTCTTCCCTTGTTATTTCCCTTATTGTTATTGGTGGTAGCAGCAGTGGTTTGTGTTATCCCTTAGTTACTGGACTGTTCTTATCTCAATCTGTGGGAGTTACGTTCTTTCGATTCTCCTCTCCATCCCTCCGAGAGCGGGGGGATGAACGAGGCGGGAGAGAGCAAGTGGCTGCGTGGTTCTGAGTTACTGGCTGGGCTTAAATCACAACAGCTAGAAAAAGTTATGCAATGTTGTTCTACTGGTGTCTGTCTTTATGAGAGGTTAGGGATCTCTGAGGTGTACTGCTCTGTACCTGATAGACTGGCTAGGGAAGCTCAGTCTGGAACTGCATCTTGTTTTAATGTAAAAAAGTATTCATTAGCATAGTTAGAGTACCATGTTTTCCAATCCCAGTAGGACCACAAAATACCAATATTCCCTATTTTTATGTTTTCTTCTTCTATTTTTAGCAGAGCTTGATCACTGTAGCTGCTGTGGATAGCTGAAGTTAATTGATATTTGCCCTCCTCCCTGAAAACTTTAAAATTGCTACTGCACAGTGATGGGAGAATTTCTAGCAGTCAGAACACCTGATGGAACTTTCCTTTGGAGTTGCCATATAAAAAAAAAACAGGTCAAGGCAGCTAAAAACCCACATGACAGTCTCTGTGTACCAGCTTTCAACCAGATATTGCTCTAATTTAGGCAAGCTCAGTTCTCACAGTTGAAATTGTGCTCACTAATACCATGTCAGTATTTGGTCCATCATAGCAAGGATCAAAAAGATTGTCATCCCACTTTATATAGGATAAATCCCTGTTCCCAGTTCTGATAAAAGCTCCTGCCAAAACCAATGGAAGATGAGGACGTGCATCTAAAAGGGAAATTTGTCACTGTTCCAAGTAAATTTACATAATGTTATCTCAGCTGAACTAACAAAGAGTGCTCAAGCTTGATCTACAGTTAGATCTAACCTTTAAAAGGACAAGGCCCATGTCTGTCATTGTTACTGCAATTATGTGTTTGATTCACATATACAGTTCCTCTAGTGTTACACGCTGACTATATGCATGATCTCAAAATGGTTGTGTAATACGTGATACTCAACATAAATCTATGATTGCATATAATGTGTGCGATTTAGTTATGCAGTTGTGCATGGTCACAAACTGTGGTGCCCACAGGAATGCGGCTCTCCTAATAGAAGACAGATCTGTATGTTTTGTTTGCGTGCATGTGATTGCTCAGTAGAAATTTTCTTTAGAACAGTTAAAATCATCTGAGTGAAATCCCCTAAAGGTTTTTTTTGTTCATATGCTTTGTTCTTGGCACGCAGATTGATAGGTTTTGTAAAATTTATAGGTAAAGTCACATGGTAGTCTTTAGTGTTGTGAGTGAGAGCCCAAAATGCTGAGTTGGGCAGGCTGAGATCCAGCCACTGATGTGTGCCAGAGTCCTCCTGTGTGCTTGTGAGACACAGTTCTGCAGTTCCAGTCATCCTCAGCTGCCCATTATGTACCAGTGTCAGCTACAGTAGCTGTGAAACATGGAATACAGGCTGATATTTTTGGTGTTAACAATGTCTGCATAACCATTAATTTATTTTTGAGAGAGATCATTGGAAATTATAGAGCTAATGAAATCAGTGGAACTAGGTTGTGAATTAATGAGAAAAGGGCTTTCTGCAAGGAAATGGAGTATTATGACAAAAATCAGGCTAAGAACCCTACTTCAGACCTAAAGTCTATAGGTGCCATAGTTTGGTGTTCCTTTGAAGATAAGGTTGACATTAACAAACTGTCCACTTGCACAGTGAGTATCAGGGTTTTCATACATGAATGTGCCACATGGGGGGTTCCATTAGCCTTATTTAGGACATGGAAGAGATGAGTGGTCTGGTGGCTTCATTTGTATGTTCTTGAGAGCAAGCAGAGGTGTGTGTGGATGGCCGAGACCACAGATTCTGTTTTCTGGTGTTCATAAAAAACCACAGAGGTCAAAGATTGAAAATTAGGTCCCATGTTTACAGTGTGGGTAGTGTTTGTCCGGTTTATTCTATAAAGCAATCAAATAGACTGAGATAAATTTAATTTCCTTATATATAAGTCAGTTAAGACCTTGAGAGGGAAATCTGACAAGTTTTCCTAGAGTAAGATTCAAAGTCTGAGTTAGATATTAACAATGCATATCCTGATTTTCAGTTCCCATTACAGCATTTCTAAGTGATGTAGCCTATATTTAATCCTCAAATTAAAAAGAATAAAGCTTAATCCATGGTATCTTTAATCTTATCTGGCAGTAAGCATAACTTTTATGAGCAAGTGATCTATCCACCTTTTCAGAAACATGTAGCACTGTTAATCTTCCAGTAGAAATGTGGGTACCTCTTGTGTAACAGAGAAATAGACCATGCAAAGCAGTCTCCTTCAGGAACTGACAGGGCTATTCGCAGAGTGGATGGGTGTAATTTTCAGGATGCCAGTTAATACCATGTGAGCTGTGATGGCAGGAGCTTTGCACCCTTTGCCAGCATCAGTCAGGAGCTCTGCCACACTCTTGTCTCTCCATTCATGAGAGAACAGTGAAACTAAACCATCTGTAGTGTGTTGAAATAGCAGCCTTTATGTGATAGCACTGCAGTCACAATTTGTCTCCCTTTTGCCAAAGTGAGGTGATTTTACACCACTTTGCCATTTGTAGGCACTATTTCACAACTGTTAGTGAAAATGTGCTCTTCCTTAGTTTGTACCAATTGAGAAAACCATGTTAACTGCTCTTTTAAACTGTATGTATGACTATAGCAGAAACACACTTGGATGTTCACATTTTATGAATCTCATGCTAGGCTGCACTTGCCTGCTTGCATGTGTATTGTGGTTACAGCTTACACACAAAGTAACACCATCCAATTTTCCTGACTTTTATATTGAAAGTTAGAGAAGTAACTTCTTAGTAATGTAACTTTTGCTATTATGTTTCTGTGTTGCTTTCAGGAAAAAAAGAGGATAGTTAAATGGTAAAGAAAATGGAGTGAACTTTTAGCAAGAGTAACTTATTTTCTAGATGATACAAGTCTACTATTTCTCATTCTCTTTCTTCACAGTCAGAAAAGGAATGAGAAAAGATACTGCAAATGAAGGCACTCCCCACAACTGGACTGCCTATGTTCATCGATGCAAGGACAAAATTTGGATTGTGTTATGTCATAAAGGACTTGAATAATACACAAAACCATCTAAACTTTATTAAAACTTAATATAGCATCACATTTGAGCATAGGATAGATAGATATAATACTAAAACAAAGAGGTTTTTTTTTTTTTTCCTGTAAATTTACAAGTGCCTCCAAATTCAGACATGAAAGAATGTAGTTTCTCTTTTAGCAGTGTAGAATTATGATTAAATTCATTGAAGTTAGTGTATCTTCCCATGCGCTGCAAACTGTGGATTTACAGCTACTTCATAGTGTTGAAAGACAAAATGATTACCATTTGTATTCCTGTTGAATTAATATTATGCTGTATCTGATGCTTAGCAGGGTTTTTTTCTCAGCCACCTCATTAAATGCCTTTCTTTTGCTGTAGTGAAATGTGTAAGCAACTCTTGCTTGAAATTGAAAAATTAAGGAAGGATGTTCAAGTTCTCACAGATACATAACAATTTTGTTGTGAAAACAATATAGACAGTGTCAAGAACATAGGACTTCTGCTGACTGAAGGCAAGGTATTGTTTCAGGCTTCACTAGAGTTATCTTGAGTCTCTAACCTGCCTGCACTGAAGAAAGTCCCCATCTTCATTTTACATTGCTTTACCTCGCTGTGCTTTTCTTAATATCCTTTACAAGCCTGAATTCTAGCAACTTATATTTTCAGTTGTTGGTCTCTATAATGAAACTTTCTTTCTTGACTAGGTTGTCAGGAAAACTGTTTCCATTTATTTGGGTTTTTTTTAGACTACTATTCTAGCCACCATTGTGGAGTCTTCCTCTTCCAGGCTTTTATCCTTGTGGGATCTAATGTCTAATTGCTTTCACATCTTTTACTTTAAAAAGTATTTCTTTCAGTACTTTTTGCTACTTTTAATTCTTTGCGGCCAAACCTCCATTCTTACGTTTTGCTCCCTTGAAAAGCTTTCCTACAAGGCTGTCTTTTTAAAAGTTCTAAGTCTTAGTCACGCAAATGCTTGCTCATCCTTTCACTGAATTTAATTGCATATCCCAGTATTTCTATAATTGGCTCTTCTGCACAGTTTTCTTGTTTACCAAAATCAAGTCTACGATAACTTACATCCTGTTTTTTCACTGGCAACTGTATTAATTTAACCTCTATGACCAAGGGAAATGACTAGGTGTTGTTTAGGTCTATGATTATTACTGATTGTTTCAAAGTCTGTACCTGGGATGTTGCTCTTCCCAAATAAAACAGTTCCTAGTAGTATTTGTCTGTGGTAATGTTTCATTTTGATTCATATCTGAATCTGATCTGTAGGACTGATAACCATGATTGATTCTTGTAATTATTCTATGCAGCCTCTTTTCCTGTCTTTTCGCAGAATAATATGGAACTACTGAGAGCATGTTGGTTTCTCTATACTATTTTACAGATGCTGAGTTGAATATAGAATCATAGAACAGTTAGGGTTGGAAAGGACCTTAAGATCATCCAGTTCCAACCCCCCTGCCATGGACAGGGACACCTCACACAAAACCATGTCACCCAAGGCTCTGTCCAACCTGCCCTTGAACACTGCCAGGGATGGAGCATTCACAGCCTCCCTGGGCAACCCATTTCAGTGCCTCACCACCCTTACAGTAAAGAATTTCTTATCCAATCTAAACTTCCATATCCAATCTAAACTTGCCCTGTTTAAGTTTGAACCCGTTACCCTTTGTCCTATCACTACAGTCCCTAATGAAGAGTCCCTCCCCAGCATCCCTATAGGCCCTCTTCAGACACTGGAAGGTTGCTATGAGGTCTCCACGCAGCCTTCTCTTCTCCAGGCTGAACAGCCCCAATTTTCTCAGCCTATTTAACAAATCTAGCAGTTCAAGGACGTGAAAGTTCCTTAGGCAAGGGGAAACAAGTGAGAGTTTTAGAGGAAAAAAAAAAAAAAAGACATTAAACAAGAAAATGACAACGGCAGCAAAGCCATCATTGGAGAGCAACTTGAGAGACTAGTACCTTTGAACCGTCCTTCGTAGAAGCTGGTTTGTTTGTTGCCTATACAGGCAATTCACCCTATTCTGCCTAAGGCTGGTGCTCAGGTTGGTGCCGCAGTTACTCAGTTCGGTTACTTTGTAACCCACTGTAGGTATTGTTGGGTGAGAAGTGTTCCAAGTGTAAGTGGGAAGCAGAGTGGGCGGGAAATGGAGGGGAGTGATTACAGTATACAACAGAGCAGAGAGTAAGCAGCCATTTTAGCAGTGTAGAAAGAGCAGAAATGTATTTGTAGCCTGTAAGAATCACTTCACTATTTGCAAAGTTTTGGCAAAGGTGAGGTTAGTATTTCAAGAATTCTGGTCCTGGTTTGCGGAGTTCTTATTTGTCCATCCAACTTCCCTTTGCTGCCCATCTGGGTTATTCCCTGCCCATGGCAGGGGGGTTGGAACTGGATGATCTTAAGGTCCTTTCCATCCCTAACTATTCTATGATTCTATGATTTTCGTCATGCTATTATGTAATGCTCCAAATGTCCTTTAAACAGCTGTCATCATCTTCTGTTCAAGTGGCTACTTCGTGTCAGAAGAGTAATGATTCCGCTGTACAAAACCTGTCATGTCTGATGTGCTCCCACCTTGACATAGTATGTAAAAGTCAAACATTACTCATTTCTAGCAACTTGTACAGGTTCCTTTTTCCTTGCCATTGACTCTTAAGCAAGTTCATGTTCATGGCTGTTTTCTCTAACCCTTCTGTTTCAGAATGACTATCGCAAGCTGTCTATGCAGTGCAAGGATTTTGTGGTGGGTGTTCTTGATCTCTGCCGCGACTCAGAAGAAGTGGAGGCCATTTTGAATGGGGATTTAAACTCTGAGCCAGTTGAAGCACAGAGACACAGAGCATCACTGAGCCGCGTGAAGCTGGCCATTAAATATGAAGTCAAAAAGGTAATGTCCTCAAAGCCAGTGCTTTCAGACAGTGTAATCAGAATGCAGTGTCATCTCATTATCTTATAGGTGTTATGGACTGGTTGTCAAATGCATTAATGAGACATAGTGTATCTAACCAAGATTCTCACAAGGCAGAAGCAGGCTACAGCAAAGGAGTTGTTTAATCTGTTTTCTGCACTGAGAATTGGCAGGAGATTTTAATGACATAAATCAGCTGGGCTAGTAAGGTGACACACAGGTGGTCAGATCCTTTTCCTGAATAATGCAAAAGCAGACATTTTAGTGCAACCAGATTTTCACTCAGTGAAAGCAAGGATGAGTCTTGTTGCCAATGTGTATGATAATATCTAACCCAAAGAGAAGGCTGTATTGGTGAAAGTACTGGTTTCAACTAGTGAAAACATCTGGTCTGTTCATTATTTCTTTTTATTATCTTTGTTTTCTAACTGAATTGGAAAAGTAAATTCTAGGAAGTAAGTCTTTCAGCTATCTACTAGTGTTGTTATCATCAGAAAGGTTTTTGGGTTTATTTGTTTGTGAGGAGTTTTTTGTCTGGTTTATTTTTTGATTTTTTTTAATATTTTTTTTTTAAAGAAAGATCTTTTACTACTTTGAAAAGGAAGAGTACGTCTAAGTTCTCATTAAGTGCATTATTTTTTGATTTATTTTAAAGTATGACAGTAAATCATGTAGCTTATCTGCAACTGTGTGGTTTATAGTGAGAAATACTACATGATTTACCATGTGTGTTTCTTTAAGATGTATTTTAAAATTCAGTCCTGGAAATGTATGGAAGATACTTGTGGCTAATCCATTTGTAGTTAATTGATTGATTTCAGTTCTTCATCTTTGCATCTGTTTGATAGAGTGTGGTTTTGGTTAATGCCTCTGAAAGTAATTTCTAATGAACAGTTATCTTGTGAATGAGCATTATGTGTTGAAAAGTGTAGCTGTGTATCACACATTGGACATATCCATTTACCATAGAAATTCCCAATATATAGGTACATTTTTCTCTTCAAGATCCCACTATAGCACAGAAAATAGTTAATACTATGTCGTACTGTGAGAGGACTCAAGAAATACAGCAATGCCTATGAATTATTTTCAGCTACCTGTTTACATGGTTAGCATCATTTTCATTCTTAACAGCCATTAGGTTCATCATCTCCACAGGATGTGTCTTGTGTCTCTCAGAACAAATAACACTGCCTTCTGTGGCCACCTATTGAGTCAATCTGCCATATAAAATGAATTGAAAGCAATCTGCCACAACAACTGGGACATACTGATGTTTACTATGTCCCCAACAAAAATCATAAATGCATATCCTAAACGGCAAATCACTGTGTCCAATATAGAATTGGTTTACAACAGATAAGTGCATTTTAATTACCAAAATTCAAGGTAAATATATGCAAGTATTAAATTAAGTAAATATAATAAAGCAGGGAGAGAAACAAAGTGTATGAGCATGTTATCATATCTAAATAACACATGATTTCTTTATGCTGTTGCATTTTAATATGTACTAAACCCTTGTGGAGACTTATGTCTCTGCTTGCTTTCTGAAGACTGTGATTTTCTTCTAAGACGTCACAGTCACTGACAGAATCAATTACTGAGCAAAGGATCACACAAGTCTGTTAAGAGTGCCAATAATCTATGTAGTGCAAAAAAGCAAAGAAAAAGAAAATTCCATATAGCAAACTTGTTCTCTCCTCTTGCAAGAGATTAAGTATTTGTATATAAACTCAAGGTTTTGGCTCCAGTTTGTGACAAATACAGTTCAGAACCTACAAGGCTAATGATCTTGGTGCAAAGAAATAAATAGATGGTGCAAAGTTGTTAGCATATTCATACATATGCTGTTCCCTATAAATGGCCATGTCAGCGCCCAACTGGAGAAACCCCAGTGCCAGACCCTGTTTCAGTTCATGATCCAAAGAATGAAATTAAGATTCAAATGAGGTCAAGTACCGCAATCAATCAGTTGGTTTATTAGGAAAGGACAATTATTATAAAAAAGGGAGATTATTGTAATAAAGGTGATAGTGATAGGACAGATTGGAAAAAAGGCAGAGAGCAAAGCAAGGATTCAGGGTGCAGAGAGAGAGAGACAGAAATAATCACCGCCCTGGATCTAGTAATGTCCAGGGGATCTGTTGTCATCGTCATTGGTGGTGGGAGTTCTTCAGGATTCGTAGTCGGTATCAGAGCGAGGTCCCTCAAGAGTCCATTGGAGGTGGGTGCCCTTGTGGAGGCATCCTTCTGGAGTAGTCCCCTTGAAGGTACCCTGTGGAGAGTGCCTCATGGAGTTGCCATCAGGGCCGATGTCTCATGGGGGGTATCCCTCAGGGTCCGTAGTTGACAGTGGAAAGTGTCCTCACAGAGGTGTCCTTCTGGAGTCATCCTCATGGCAATGGCTCCCTGGTAGTGTTCTTCTTGATGATTACCTTCTTTCCCTTTTAGAATGAGTTGAGTGGAGTACCTCTATTCTTCATATCTTGTATTACATGTTCCTGGTGGACCAGTTTCCCTGGTCTAACAGCCAGCTCTTCAACTGCACTTTTCTGTACACATGTGTCTGCAGCAATTCTTGGGATAATGGGTAGTAATTCCTTACACCAGTCCTCTAGGTAATGGATGGAAGAGTCTTAGCTCTTTCCCACTCATCCTTCAGGCAATGGATGGTGGAGTCCTAGTTCAATTCCTCACACCCTTCTCCCAGGCAATGGATACTGGAGTCTAATCTCGACTCTTCCCACCCATCTCTGAACAAAAGATAGATGGAGTTCCATCTCAGTTTCTCAGCCCAGTCTCTGAGACAATGGACAGTGGAGTCTGATTTCAGATCAAAGAACTGAGCCAGGAAATATCTCTGCCATGGTGGTAGTTTGATGCTGCTGTCAGCTCCTTTACAACTGTGGCAGATTCTAGTCCTATTCTGACTGCAGAACAGATTCAGATGTGGGAACTCCACTCAGGATGTTTTCAACCCTATAGCTGTAGGAAGCAGACAAGTATGTGGCTTATGTTTCTTACCTTTCAGTATTTCTACTGGGTTTCCGAGTCAGCTATGTAGTTAAGGTCAGTTTGCTGTTACAGAGAGTACAGCCAAACAGAACTACAGGTCCATGAAATGGTTAATGAGCTGTATTCCCTTTTCAGAGGGAGAAGAGAGGGGAAAAAACAAACAACAAGTGAGCATGTGTGCTCATAAGTTTACTGCGAGGGAAATGGGAAGTTTTAATTCCATTAGTAATGAAACTCTTGCATTTACTATCTTAGGCACCGTATTAAAGTGTAGCCCACCTTGTAAGTGGGATATAATTTTGAGGCTAAGGTTCAGACTGAAACTGCAGTCCCAATAGTGAAGGACTAAGGGAATTAATAAATAGAATGAGAAAGAAAAAAAGGGGAGCAAAAAACCAACCAGCCAACCAAAACAAAACAAAAAACCAACAAACAAACCAACAAAAAAACCCTGAACAAACAAAACCAAACAACACACCTCTTTCCCCCTTCTCTTCTCTACCCCCCCTCCCCCCAAAAAAAAAGTGCAGTTAGAACAAGTAGTCTCATGTGGTATGCTGAATTGCTGCTGCAATTTAGTGTTGTATTTTAACTCTGTCCTTAGATTGCCAACCAAACTACAGGGAAATGTTGGCATTGTCAAGTTCTGCACTTCTTGCTAAGATAAAAATCAGAATGGAATTTCCAAGTGAGTTTGAATAAAATCACAGAATTTAATTTTCAAGTATTGAAGTTTTGAATCATTAAGTAACAAAAAAGAATAAAAATTCTCTTTATACATTGCATGTTTGTGTGCCAAAGGTATGCCAGGGTCTCTTCCTGATAAGTCTGAACTCAGTCATTAGGATGTTAAGAATAAATAACATTATAATCACTCTTAGTCATACATAAAAATATTTACATACTGATGACTTGGTTTATGGTCATGAAATGTCAAGTGTTATAGTCAGTTATGCCCATAAAGGCAGCTAAACTAAGAATTAGAGCTTTTTAGTGGCTAGATACAGTCCTTCTGCATCCTTATTGTTCACTGAGGTTTGGATTGGATCTTAAATATTAAATAAATGTGATAATGAGTTCAATATATGTAAGTAAGAAACTGCATGGAAAGTAGGATGAGAGAAGAGAAATGCATAATGAACAAGGTTGTAGGATGATGTGATTCAGAGGTGAAATTGATGTGAACCTACTGTCTTTGGAGGAGATGAAGCTGGGGGTAGAGACAGATACACAAGGTGGGGAAACAGCTAGGGGAGGCTCCAGTTCCTGAAAATAAGAATACTGTAATCATAAATTCAAGTATTTCAGTGAG
Organism: Psilopsiagon aymara; assembly: GCA_024733675.1. Taxonomy (NCBI): domain Eukaryota; kingdom Metazoa; phylum Chordata; class Aves; order Psittaciformes; family Psittacidae; genus Psilopsiagon; species Psilopsiagon aymara. The sequence goes on from JANRGW010030103.1 coordinate 56,610, forward strand.
CTGAAGAGAAGGATGAATTTCAGTGCCTCTATGGATGAACGAAGTTTCTCTGAGGGCTTGGAAGTGGTGCATATTGTGCAGTTGCCAACAGTTAAATAAGTTGCTAAGATCTTCTTTAGAGCCATTAGACCTAGTGCCAGATATCTTGCCATATCTATTGGCATCTTATTCACTAACTCCTCCATTTTCTGGGGAAAACTATAGCACAGGCAGATCTCCTCTTACTGTCGGATCAAAATGTTGATACACCGGGAGGAACAAACCAGTACACAGCCTTGAATGAGATATGCAAAAGGGCCTGAGGCCTGATTTATACCCCTAGGCAAGCTCTCTTAAAGCTCCTTTGCTGTTTCTTCCTATTGCTTCTGGCAATAGGAGCAATGACGTGGGCATTTCTTCTCTTTCCTCTTCCCTACAGTTCAAAGCCTGTTTTAAAAAGTGTCTTTGTAATTTGAAATAATTATTTACTTTCATTCCTGACTTTGGCCACAGTTAACCTGCTTTGTCCCTGGATGTCTTGTGTTGAGAATGAAATCTATTTTAGCAAAAGAAAAGACCAGCTGCATAGTCAGAATGTACAAGTGCACAAAATCCACTCTCTTTTTCCAATGAGCCAAGCTGGCAGTTTTTACAGTGCATAAGCTTCAGAGGTGACAGCCTAATAAGAAGAATACAAACAATTCAGGTTGACATTTTTTCAAAGGACTTTAAAAATCTTTTTATTTATTTTTGTTGGCCATTCCACTATAGGTACAAACTGCATTAATATGTGATCTAACTGGTAATGAATTGCACACCAAAATACAGAATCGCAGAATCAGCCACGTTGGAAAAGACCTTTAAGATCAGTGAGTCCAACCATTACCCCAGCACTGCCAAGGCCACCACTAAACCGTGTCACTGAGGGCCTCATCTGCACAATTCGTGAACACTTCCAGGGACGGTGATTCCACCATTCCCTGGGCAGACGATTCCAATGCCTGACCGCCCTCTCAGTGAAGAAATTGTTCTTCATATCCAACCTAAAACCTCCCCTGGCTATTTTGGGACTTACCATTTAGGGCAAACAAAATAGGTTAAAATATGAAGGTTGTTTCCCTTTTTAAAGTTTGTGCAACAGCTTCAGATTCTTTCTCTTGAGAGTTTTAAGGTTGCCTGTTTTCATTGCCAATGATTTAATTTTACTTTTTAAATGAAATCTGCCCTGTTGTACTACTGAATGCTCTTTATAATGAGATTTGGCACATAAATGGAGTTCTGCAGGCAAGACCTGGCTAACAACAGTATATATAGTACATTATGATCTCAACAGAGTACAAAGGATAATAAAATGGATATCCAAAGTTTACACTTTTTAAGCATAAGGAATTCGGATCAAATCTCACTCTTAACCCAACAAAGATTATCAGAGTTATCAGAATTATTTTTAAAACATTTTTTGTGAAACTGCCTAGCATTTTTTACTCTGATTTACTAGTTATTGTCAGCTATTGTGACAACTACATTACCAGACTTCTTCAGATGGCCATAATAACTAGGCTGTTACCCTTGTGCTTAACTGATGTTCCATGTGCTCTCATGATGTCTCACAGGACATGGTAAAATAGTGACAATGATGAGTAAGTATGATAATACTTCAGAAATGGACTTAACCAGAAATGTAAGTATGCTGGGCAAAGAACATTAGGAGTACACACGGGCTTCACACTCCTGGTTACACAACATGATGGTGATGGGGTGGTGGCACAATCTCCTCTGTCCACACTGCTAAAAGCGGACATCCTAAAGAAATACAACAGTGGTTTAAAAATAGAGCAATACATGCTCACCCTTCAACAAATTCAACCAAAACTGATTTTAGTAAAATGAAAGTTAGAGCATATTTAAACAAATGTAGTTGTTGGCAGCAGCTTGTTTTATCATTCTGTAATTAATTTTGAAATCATTCCCTTTCCCTGTGAACATACTAAAATCTTACTGAAGCTTGGAAAATAGCATTTGCACATATCTGCTGCATAGAAGAAAGATGAAAGTCAACTGGTTTCTTTTTTAAGTGGCTACTACATCCTTAATATGTGCCAGTTTAGTATCTTAATGATTCAGCCTCTCTGCTCTTGCTCGATTTTGGAACATTTAAGGAAGAATTAATGGAAGATTGGGATGAATGAAATCCTTGATTATGGTCAGGCTGGAATTTTCAGTCTTCACAGAAATTCTGCATGTACCTTGCATCAGCTTGATTTGCTGAGAAATTGCTGGGAGACTGAAGTTCAACTCTGGCAGGATTCAGTTGGATAAGTGAAACTGTTCTAATAATGCATTAAAAGTCTTCTATCAATGATTGCTGTCCAGCATGTGCAGCCTTGTCCCCAAAGTGCCGTTTTAAATCAGCTCTGCAGTTTCTTCTTTATTTATTAACCTTTAATTTAAAGGAAAGGAGAAAAGAACATGGGTTTTAAGGTCTAAATTAACACCAGGTATCTAAGTTAATCATGTATGTTGCAGTTACATAATTCTTCTTATAAATAATAATATGTCTTGATTTTCTTTCCTTTTCTTTACAGTTTGTAGCCCATCCAAACTGCCAGCAACAGCTACTGACTATCTGGTATGAAAATCTCTCAGGATTACGGGAGCAGACCATAGCTATCAAGTGTCTGGTTGTGCTGGTTGTGGCGTTGGGCCTTCCATTTCTAGCTATTGGTTATTGGATTGCACCATGTAGCAGGGTACTGAATTTTATAAATTACATATCTTGTACTTTTCTGGAAATTGGTCTTCAAATTCTGGCATTCAAAATGCAATATTGTACCTCCAATTCTGCTGCTTATGAATTTTTACTAATTAATGGTATTTTTAGTAATCTTGAGTCAAAAAATGCTATTTGTTTTATTTACACTGTAAGGAGGAGACCATGGTGATGCAGTATGAATATACATTGTCATTACCTTTATATGAAATTGTGTTTACTTCACAATCTCTACTATGTGTTTGTATTACTAACATGGGGTTTTTTTGAAACTCACCACTCAGATTCTGTATTAGGTCTCCTGTGACGGCATCTTAAGATCTGGTGCTGTTCTGATATAAACCATTAGCAGAGCATCTGTTGACTTTGCTGATGCAGAACTGAATCTTAAGTAAAATATTTGTTATTCCTGTCCTAGATCTGTTTACCAGGTGAACCATAGAGCAGAAGTGAAATTAAACACGTGGTAGGATGTATTTGTAAAAGAGCACAACTGTAAACTCTTGCCTCATTATGAAAATTTATGGGTGCTTCCAGCTTTCCTGGTGATCTCACAATGAAAATAACAGCAGTTTCTTTGAAATACTTGTAGGCTGTAGCATGTGAGTTGTCTGCAAATGAAGCACATTGATAGATATTTGGTAAATCAGAAGAAGGACAATTTCTCTGTTACATTACCTTTTTAAAAAATTTTAAGTAAATTTGCTTTGTGCTGAATGTGGTTTTCAAATTTTATTTCCTTAATAAATTGTGAGCTTTGCTCATTAGTATTTTGCTGTAATAATTTACCTCAAAAGGATAAGATTTTGCTGGTTGCCTGCATGTTTCAAGGGAATCTGTTATTTTCTGTAGGTGAAATACTTATTTACTCTAAAGATGAGCATTTATGAAAACAGTATAATTGTTACTCTCATTATTATCTGAAATGCCACTTTCCATCAACATCTGTAGTAAAGATATTCCTCACTCACAGCTCCATAACACAGAAACATATTAATATATTTTTAGCTGGTGTCTAATATAGGAAAGTGACATTTGCCCTTGAGCTTTAATTCTCAGTACCAGAAACACCTGACATTCTTCCTAGTGCTCATGTCAAATAAAAGTACTGTACATCCCTATCAGCAATTTGATACTGTCATTTCAAAATAGTTTCTAAAGGTCAGGAGCAGGAAGGGAAACAGAGATTGTTTGCACAGGTAATAAATGCTGTTCAGTGTGTGCTGCTCTGCGTAGTTCATAGTAGCTGACCCAGTTTCAGGAAAACTATTCCTTGAAATGAGGAAGTTCCCCATCTGCTGAAATTGTTTTTTCTTCTTATACTATACTGCTGATTGTATTTAGCAGCTCTTCAAGGGAGATTTTGGAATGTTGCATAATATTGGTGATATATGTGGTAGTTTATCACATTACAACTGTACGTTAACATCAGTAAAGGCTGGACATTATGTACAGGGCAGTATATTATTCGTTGTAGTGAAGGAGACAGGAGACCTGTGACCTTAAGAGCTGTGCAGCAGCTAAGATGAAGAAGTCTGTCTAGTAAACTTGCCACATCTTGTGCAGAGATAGGACAAGCATTGTCCTGCTCAGGCCACAGGAAAGAGGTGCATTCCAAAGGTACTACTCCTCCCAACAGGAAATAAGCTGGGAAGGACAAGTAAACCTACATGTGCATTCCCCTAAAATGCCTCCAAAGAGGATTGTTAGGCAATCTCAGTTCCACCTCTGTGCTTCAGCCAGTGCACAAATGGCTGTCTGTGGTGCAGCCCCACCGGTACCTGCATTTTTCTGAGTATGTGGTGGCGAGTTGCAGCAGCACAGGCCACATGAGACCTTTACTGCCTAAATAAAGGATACTGGCAGAATTGCCCCCAGAGGAGTGGGCTTACAGCTTGGCACTTTTAATTCTGGCTTGCAGGCTAGTACTGATGGGACCACAGACTCTTCTTTTTCATACAGTGAATAACCATGACAGGCCTATTGCTCTTTCCAGTGTGGTATTCTGGAGCAGATGGTCCCCTCTTCTAATGCAGATGGACTGCCTGTGCTGTTGTTGTTTTGTACTTCTACTGGGTGCAGATATGAATGAAATGAGATGATTTTATGTGAAAATAGTAGTATTTCTGATCTTATTCTTCTTAGTCCATTGTGAGGAAACAGTCATTATTTTTAGTGGACATACATTATTTATTTGGCACTTTGATTTCTGAACATATATTCTCCAAATGAGACAGTGTACTCCATGAGTTTGCCTTTGTGAGGCTTTTGTCTGACATGGTAAAGCATCACAGTTCAGTATCCTTTAAAAATGAGGTTTCAGACTGTCCTGAGCTTTGAGTGCCCATTTACACTTCTGGAATGTCTGATGAAAGAGTTTGCTCCTTTGAGAAAACTTTCATTCTGCCTTTGCAGCTTGGAAGAATTCTTCGAAGCCCATTTATGAAATTTGTGGCACATGCAGCATCGTTCATTATTTTCCTGGGCCTACTGGTGTTCAATGCTTCTGACAGATTTGAAGGTATAACAACACTACCGAATGTCACTGTTACTGATTACCCTAAGCAGATCTTTAGGGTGAAGACTACTCAATTCACCTGGACAGAAATGCTGATCATGGTGTGGGTACTTGGTAGGTATATAGCCCCTTCTTTTATGTCAGCTGTTCTCCTGCAGATATAAATTGTAAAATAAAAAAGTCCACTCCCAGACCTTTGCTCCTGCTGTTGCATGGTTAGAACAAACCCTTAGGACAGATAACAGTACATTAGAACTGCTGAGAGCATCAGATCATCTCTTTGCTGTCCCCTCTTGCAGCATGGGGTAAAATTTTGTTTGCTGATTTGCCATACTGTTTGGTAATTCTGGTATTTGTAACAGGAGAGCAGGTTTGCAGAAATTATAATTTATTGAAGTGGCTTTCTTAAATAGTAACAGCGTGTGCCAGAAAGCACATCAGTGCTTAAGTGACATTGGTGTTGACATAGTATGTGGGGAAATCACAGTATCTACCAGTGTCAAATGGCTAATGAGTCAGTTATCATTACTCTGTTGTTGTGTAGTTTTGAGAGGGTGTTTGTTTGTTTGTTTGTTTGGGGAGGGGGGGATTAGAGTCTGTGTGGTTGTTTTGTGGTTTGTTGGTTGGTTGGTTTTGTTTTTGCTTCTTCTTTTCTTCACAAATTGTCAGTCTGTTTGAAACAGATGCAACCTTTTAGCACTTCATCCAGGTCAGGTGCTTTACATGGCAAAATATCAGTTAGCTGCAGGGTAATGTAACATTCTCAGCTTTTACCGGCTGTGGGAGAGAAAAGAGGTAGGCAAGCATGGGGCTGCTGCATGGCAGTGCCTCACACTGCCTTTTGAATCACCTATATGCCTGCTTTAAGTCCTGCTTTGTCTTAAACTATGTTAAAATAAGGAGATGCATATCTGTGTGCTGCCTTCTGATAGTCCCAGCATACCTTCCTGGGGAGCAGCCTCTTTATTTGACAGGAGGCAGGAACAGAGATTTTGGTGGTCTTTAGGACCTGGACACTGTGAGAAATTTCTTGGGCACTCAAGGGACAACTAGCCTTAAGCCAATTCAGTGCATGGCTGCTGTGTGCACATTTGGAATGGCAGCAGTAACCCCTCTGAATTACTTACACATAACCAAATTTCACTTGCTAGGCTGAAAAGCAATCTTCTTCTGTCAAGTGGAGAACTAGTAGTGCATTTGTGCCCTTTTTATTTGGTCATCTGTGTAGTTCAATAGTTGAGATCCTCTGTAAAAGTGAATCCTCATTCCGAAGTGGTTTATGATCATAAATGGTAAGGAAGTGAGAGGAGTTCTCTTTCCACATTTAATATTCTTCCTTTAGAAGTGCAGCATGCTGTTATTTAGTTAGGCCATAATGCTTTCACTGCAAAGTCATGGCTCTATGCTACCCTATGTGGAGCTTTATTGCCACATATCAATTCATGAATTGCTATTTGATCAACCCTGTTGAAACTAAGAGGGCCTTACTCAAGGTGTGTGATGATGTGACACTGCAAATAAGTGAATTTTTGCTCTACTGGTACCACCTGGTTTTATGAATTGGAATGCAGAGAATGCAAGTGAGAAGAGTTTGGCCAACATTGCAATGTGTTTTTTCACCTCATGTTGCAGGTATGATGTGGTCAGAGTGCAAAGAGCTATGGCTGGAAGGACCCAGGGAATATATTTTGCAGTTATGGAATGTGTTGGATTTTGGGATGCTGTCCATTTTCATTGCTGCTTTCACAGCAAGGCTTCTGGCATTCCTGCAGGCCACAAAAGCACAACAGTATGTGGACAACTACATTGAGGAGAATGACCTCTCTGAGGTTACACTTCCTCCAGAAATAGAATATTTTACTTATGGTGAGTTTAACTTTTCTACACAGATCTGAACATAGGAAAACTGGTAGGATGCACTATAAAGCATTTTGAAGCTTTAAGATGAATATTTGCATGTGTTTGTGGTGATCCTACTTCCATTGAGGTAAACTACTGATCTTCATGATTTCAATGGGAATTAGGTTATATCCTGAACTTGTAACAATGGGAAAAGCTGGTGTGATTAATAAATTAAATTGTTCATTAGCCAACACTGTTACCTTCCCATCAGTAACACAAAATACAAATAAATTTCTGTCTTTAGCATAGTGCTTGTTCAGATAAAACAGCTGTGTTTAAGAGAAGCAATAAGAAATTATATATTGTTACATATATCAGGTTAAAATGCAAACTGCAAAAGAAAATGTTACGTTTTTCCAAGTGCTAGTAGAAGGTGGTGTAACTTAGATTTACTCCTTGTGACTAAGGGAACTGCTAGACTCTTTGAATATTTGTCTCAATTAAATTCAGACCTATTCATGGAAAAATCCTACCAAAACTTAACTTTCAGCATTGTGATAAACGAGTAACTCTACCCCTATATTTTGTATCTTCCAGCTAGAGACAAATGGCTCCCATCTGATCCTCAGATAATATCCGAAGGCCTTTATGCAATTGCTGTTGTTCTTAGCTTTTCTCGTATCGCATATATCCTGCCTGCAAATGAGAGTTTTGGGCCTTTGCAAATTTCACTTGGAAGGACTGTTAAAGACATCTTCAAGTTTATGGTCCTTTTTATTATGGTATTTCTTGCATTTATGATTGGAATGTTCATACTGTATTCCTACTACCTTGGAGCTAAACTAAACCCAGCCTTTACAACGTAAGTATGAAGTTTTGCTGGAGTAAAATGCTAATATGTGACTTTCCAGGTTTTCACTCAGGTAACAAAGACTGTGAGATATTGTGTGCTGTCTCCTAGCACTAAAATAAAAATGAAGACAGTTGAAGTCAGTGGGAAATCAGGTATCTCAAGATAATTCTGTCCTACTTGTGTAATGGAAGCTTTCATTGCAGTCTGAAATAATTTTACCTTGTGTTAATCACGCAGACTTGTAGGCAACCAATTGATGGAGCATAGTGCGGAAACTGAATGTACTGTGACTTTTTTTTTCATGTTTGTTGTTTTGCTCAGTGCTCTACAAACCTGATTCACAGACAAACTACTTGAGATTGTTTATCACTTACTAGAAACACAACTTATGTATTTACTTGTGTAGATAGTTAATAATGTCTTCCTCTTTTTTTCCCTTCAGAGTGGAAGAAAGTTTCAAGACCTTATTTTGGTCAATATTTGGCCTGTCTGAAGTAACCTCTGTTGTCCTCAAATATGATCACAAATTCATAGAGAACATTGGTTATGTTCTTTATGGCATATACAACGTAACAATGGTGGTAGTTCTGCTCAACATGCTGATTGCTATGATCAACAGTTCATATCAAGAAATTGAGGTGGGCTCTGTTCTCAAGTTGGTTTATGTTGAGAAAAGGCAGAATTGCTAAGAATTATTCCAGTGAGCACATCTGGATTATACAGGAGTAGTGAAATGATCTTCTTTACTGAGGTAATCTCAAAAAAAATACCATGTTCCTAGGACTGACTTTATCTAACAACACAGCCAAGCTGCATAATTATCCAGAATCTGAATAAGTAGCTCATCTTGGGCCATGTATACGCATCTAAGGAAATGTCATCCATCCAGAAATCTTGAAATCTGATATTAAAACAAAGACTGATGTGAAGTAGAAAACAAGGTTACTGCGCATAGCATTTTAGACATGGGTTATAGATTCCAGTTTCCTTAGGATGTTTATGTCATGATTCCTTAATGTAGTACACTTCTAACTTTGACAAGTCATTAGAATACAGATTAAATGCTATTTTGATGTGGCCTTTAATGGAGATCTGATTTTTAGTTCCAGGCCTCAAACTTTTATCAAAATATGCAGGAGTTAGACACTTGTGCACAACAGTGATACTTGAATATACTTTATTATGTTTATATGCCTCTGTAGGTGAAATACAGTAGAGGTACCGTCTTTAAGATTGTTGTGACTGAGTCACACTTTGCAATGCTTATATGCTTTGTACTATGTGCTTTTTTTCCACTTTAGGTCCAATATCAAAACTTGGTTCTATGTTTACTGAGCTTTGCCATATGTCCTGAAAACACAGTGGTAGTATTGCTCCAAATCTGCCAAATGGCTCAGTTGAATGGACACTCTGATTTCACACAGTTATTAGCTGCATTGCTTACTAAATGACATATAGTTTATTTGAATTTCATTATGATGACAAAGTATCTCAATTTTAAGACACAACTGATTATAATTTTTACATCCAACTCCAAAAAGAAATTCAGATAATTTTAAAGTAGAGAAGATACTTGGGTTTTAAAAATTAATCTCAAATTGCTGAAATTAAGTTATATTTATAGTGCCAGTTTTTCAGACCATGAGTTCTGGTATTATTTATAATACCACATTCACATAGATGCAGGTGCACATCCAGACTAGCCGAGCAAAAAAGATTGTCTAAGACTGAGTATACAAATGGATAAGTAATTTCCACTATTTTCAATGATTCCAGGGGAGTGACAGGGAATTCAGCAGGAGAAATATAGTTATAATAAATCAATTTTTCACCTTTGGAATAAACCAAGTCTAGCCTTGGAGTACTTCAGTAATGTTTTGTTAGGACACAATCTGTATGTCCGTTTTTAACACAATTTCTGTATGGCAACAAAGTCTGTGTTTTCTGTGTTCCACTATAAATTGGATTTACTTTTTATGTAATAAGCTAATGAGTACTACCTTTTTAAACCATCTGCCTTGAGGCTAATACTTCATCACTTATGCAAGTACCAAATGCATGTGACCAGTTTAAAGAGAAAAACGAGACTTTAAAAACCAAAAAAAAGTTCCACTTTAAATTCCAAGGACTTTGTATGTTGTCTTTCAGTCAGTGCAAAAACAACACTTATTGAAATGGTTCGTATGCTTCAACTAAGTATTGTCAGTGAGGTGTTGCCATAAAGAGACAACTGAAATTTAGTTAAAATAGGCTTGATAAAGTGGTTGCATTTTTGCAAAACTACTGGGAGTCATATTAGCAAGCAAAATTTTATGTAAAACAGAAAGGGTCAATATTTAAAAGAAGTGCCATGTGGAAAAAGTTTTGCATTTCCAGAATAAAGCACGTATATGCTTTTATATCTTTACACAGGATGACAGTGATGTAGAGTGGAAGTTTGCTCGTTCTAAGCTGTGGTTATCTTATTTTGATGATGGAAAAACATTACCTCCACCATTCAGTCTTGTCCCAAGCCCCAAATCTTTTTTCTATTTCATCATGAGGATCATTAACTTTTCTAAATGCAGAAGAAGACGACTACAGAAGGATATTGAAATGGGAATAGGCAATTCTAAATCTAGGGTAGGTACTGAAATCTTTTCATGGCAGTGAACAACTGCAAAAAGCATTTTGCTTTTCTTTATGTTTTAGAGTATAATCTGTGCTTCCAATGATGGTAGATGTATATTGCAGACTGCCTTAAAGTACTATATCAAACAAAAAAATAGCTTTACATTTTCTTAGGATAACAAGGTCCAATGACTGGAAAAACTGAATAAAAATAACTGAGTACTTAAAGATGCAAATAATTCCCACAAGGAGTGACTTCAATATTGAATAAGGATGTTTTCAGCCTTTCTTAGGAAGCTTTTTAGCTCAGGGTAAACAAACAAACAAACAAATTATAATAATACATAAAACCCCAACAACAACCACAAAAAACCCCACAAAACTGGAGGGAATAAGGGGAGATAACTTTTCCTTCACTAGAACAGGAGACAGCTGAAGTGTGCTCAGTGTGATACTCACTTTCCACTGTCAACAGCTATGTTCTCAACAGAAGACAACAGGAAAGAGGAAGGGATCAGTAGTAGTAACCTTTAGTGCATTAATGGCATTCTAAATTTGAGTATCTAAATTTTTTTTACAAATATAAATGGAATGCAGTGTCACTAAAAATTAATGACAGATGCAGGGGGTTGAATTTTACCTGTGGATACACATTTTTTACTTAATCCTTATTAGTGTAGCTGAGAGGAGAGTCTGGTACTTGATTTGGTGGTAACAAACCTTCTTCATTGGTCGCAAAGCTCTCTTGTCCAAGATGGCTTTTTTTTTCCTCATTGTATTTCTAGCCCGCTGCTACAAAAACCTTGTATTATTTGGGATCTGATGGCTTTGTGATCACTGAATGGCTGAGCAATGACTTTTCTTTTTTTAAATGCATTCCTATTCCTGAAAAGAGCCCTTTGGAAAAACACTTGAAGCTAAGCGGAAATGGTTTTGAGCATGTATTTGTAGTTAGAAGTAGGGTTATGAGTGCAGATCCTTAACAGCTTTTTCCTAAAGCCAGTTCAAGGAGTCTCTCCTTACTCTGGCCACTCATCCCTCCTTCCAAGTCATAATTCATTATTTCCTCAGCTGTGCAAGCACATTTGCTTTGGAGCCATGAGTGAACAGGATAGCTATTATTAGTGCTTAAAAAAAAAAAAAAAAAACACCACAAATACAACAAATAAGGCTGTCTTGGGTTTTTGGGGGTTTTTTTTTGCTTTTAAATAATATTCTGATATAATGACTATGGGGACATACCAAATATGTCTCCAAGGGGGGGGAAAAAAAAAAAAAAGGAGCTGAATTCTAACTGTGAAATTCCATAATAGGTTTAAATTTTCTCTTATTTCTCCCTAGTTAAACCTTTTTCAGTCGAACTCCAGAGTTTTTGAATCACACAGCTTTAACAGCATTCTCAATCAGCCGACACGCTATCAGGTAAATACATGCAGTGGTCACTGTTTTGAGTAATAGAACTATGTGAAGGTACTAGCAGAGTTTTGTGTTTCAAGTACATTTTGCCTTCACTAGATAAAGAAAACTTCCTGTAGAAATCAAACTCTGGAATGCTTCTCTAAAATAGAGTTTAAAAACTAGCCCATACAAAACTTAGATTTTCCTTTGATGGCCTGTTTCGGAAAACGTGAGAAGCAAGCACCTGAAACTGATTTCTGAGGAAGTGATGTGAAGGCATTGAGCTGAGTAGATTAGCATTACTTTCCCTTTCTTTCTTCTCGTCTGAAGTGTGACATCCAACATTCATAATGGCAGATAGGAATGCCCCTTTCTGGTAAGAGGAGTCTGAGAGACATTCCCTTCCTGTCATCTTTCCAGCTCAGAAATAAAAGAGTAGATATGAGCTCTTGTGAAAATGTTGAAGGTATGTAATCTAACTGTGCAACCCCTGTTAGACAACCTACATTAGTTTGGACAGGGTAACACACTTGAACAGTATTAGTTCATACAAGGAACACGGGCAGTTACGGTATGAAAATACAGATACCATCTTCATGAATCCTTTACAGCTGACATTGCATTGTTATAGTGTAAGATCTCAACTTTTATTTTTGAAAGATAAATATTTATATTTTACACATCCTTTCATATGTGAACTGAGTTCAACAGAGTTGACCTATTCTACAGCCTAAATTAGCTGTGTTAAGACATTTTCCTGTTGTCCTGTTCCCTACATAAAATTGTGCTGCCCTGTAAGTAAGAGTATGAGAAAAGTGCTTTATTGTAATGATGAATCTCAGCATGCCACCAAAAAACCCATATGAGGCAACTGCTTTTATCTGAGGCTGTTCATTTGTTCACTTACACAGATGTGAGGGAGATAGATGGGAAAGAAAAGTGAATAATGTTTAATTATATATGCTCATCTGATTATTTAACTGTTGTAATTTGGCAGCAAATAATGAAAAGACTGATAAAACGTTATGTTCTGAAAGCGCAAGTGGACAAAGAAAACGATGAAGTAAATGAAGGTAAGAGACTGCAATTATGATTGTCACAGACAATTTTTTTTCATGATATAGTAAGAATTGGCCATACAGTGGTGTATGGAAGTTTCAGGTAAAAAAAGGGTTTATTTCCACTTCTAATGCACAGAACTTGGATAGTAGTGTAAGTATGCCTGTGACAACAAAAACGGGCAAGTGGGACCAAAGAAATAGAGCTGAGAAATATTATGGGCCCCATTTTACAGGTGGAAAATGAGAACACAGAAGTAACAGTTACAGTGGCAATCTGTGAGGAAGCCATTAACTGTATGCATACTTCCAAAGTCCTAGCCAGAGCTGTAAGAATTCACATACCTCACTCTTGCTGGAAGAATAGTATTTGAATAGTTTAAGAAGCTTCTGCTCTTGAGCTGAATATCCTATGATGGAAAGTATCCTATTGCTTGTTATGAGGCTGGCCTTAACAATTGTTTTCATTTAAGTGCGATTTTGTGTTTGTGTCAAATTGTAACACCATTTAAAATTGGTTGACTTTTTCTAATTCAAAGGATATTGGTAAGGAAGAGGAGAGAGACTCAGAAGCTGTGAGTTTTACTGCCAGCTCTACCACACTTTTCCTGTGTGATCTTGGCACATCACATCATAAAAAAAATCTCTTTGCCTTTTCTCTCTGAAAGGGAGATACTAATATTTACCAGCTGCTCAGCAGTGTTGTGTGATTAATTCATTAACCTGTGTAAAACCTGTGCTTTCTGATGTCCTATCTGCGTGTGGAGCACAACATTAGGGTACAGTGGGCTATTAAAATATTCTTGGTACTATACAGGGGTGGAGACACATTTGCATCCCCTTGGGAATGAGAAGAGGTAAAGCCTCCTTTTCTGTATCTGCTCTCATGAACATTTTGAGATGACTATCTGAAATACACACTGATGTGATTTAACAGCATTCAAAGGAGTATTAAACTTTGCTAACAAGTATTTCTTTCAATGATTAATACAGGTGAATTAAAGGAAATCAAACAGGATATCTCCAGTCTTCGCTACGAACTTTTGGAGGATAAGTCCCAAGCAACAGAAGAATTAGCAATTTTAATACATAAACTCAGTGAGAAACTAAATCCTAATATGTTGACATGTGAATGATTCAACAAAGGAACCATGGTTTTGACTACAGCACAACTACTTATTGGCAATAATATTTCAGTATCTTATACTTGAAAAATGTATTGTAGATTTTTAGCACTAAATAACTTGATGTACAGCTTCTCTGGAATTTATCTTAGGAAATTTTATTAACTCACCACACAAAGATTGCTCATTTCATTTTACTTGTCTAAAGACAACTATTTTTTTTTTCATTTATGCATTAAAAGATATAATGGTATCAATTGCTGATATTTTAACAGGTTTATGAATACATGTTGAGAATTCTTTGCACTAAATTAGCAAGAAAAGGAAAAAAAAAAAAAGTAAAATAACAAATACAGCATAGTACCGTGTTCCTTGCACCCATGGGTTCCAAGTAGGATTTTTCATAATACAACAAATCAACTATAGGTCTGTGGAGGATTACTTGAAATATTTGTTCGTTATTAGTGATGTGTTTAAGCTAAGGCCTTATGGTATGATTTCAAAGAAATAATGAATATCGGGCAAGTGTGAATGTAATTGTAGCAACAGCATTTAACATGGATGTATATACATGTACCCACACGTACCGTTCGTTAATCTAGCACCTTTCCTTTCACGAGTGAGGACTGGACATGTAATTTTGTAAAGCCCAGCGCCGGCAGGCCGCTGCCCTCAGTCCGCAGCTACTCTTTATGCGGTAGAGAAGACTTTTTTAACGTTCCTACTTGCCGCAGGGCTGGTATTTTGTTACACAGTTTTCGATGCCGCCTACGTGCTTGGTTGTTCCAATAAAACATTCCTACTTTACTGACGCTCCGGGCGGGCCCGCTCCTTCCGCAGCGCCGCGACCCGACCTGGGCTCGCCCGCTGCCAATCGCGCCGCGGGCCGCTCTGCGGACCCGCCCCTGGACGCCAGGCCCAGCCGACGGGCAGCCGGCTCGGTTGCTGCGGCAACGGGAGCTGCGGGAGCGCCGGGGCTGCGCCCCGCCGCTATGGAGCTGAGCCTGGCTCGCGTGGATTACCTGCAGGTGGGTCTGGGCCGCGGCCACCGCCGCTGTGCCCGTACCCCGGGGAGCGGGCTGGGCGAGCGCGGGTCGTCCGGGCCGCGGGGTGAGGCGGCGGCTGAGGGGAGGTCGTCCGGCGGCCGCACGGTGGGGTGGTGGGGCCGGTGAAGGGCCCGAAGGAGGGCCACGGTGCTTTCCGTGTGGGGGCCCGGGCGCCGCGCAGGCCTCCCTCTTCGGCCCTACGGTGCGCGGCTGCAGAGCCTCCTTAGCGGGGCTGGGCCCACACCGGTGTCGCGTCTCAGCCCCGCTGCGTCCGGGTGACAGCGTGTCTGCCAACAGGTGGGGGTGACAGCGCAGAAGACAATGAGGCTGCTTCCCGCGTCCGGGCGAAAGGCCACGCAGAAGGTAGCGCCTGTCGCGACACTGTGGAATGTACCGCGAAAATAAATACTCTTAATCATCTCTCGAGGTTCTTTAGGTAGTATGGCATGGAGGCAGGTCTAGATTAGCTATTGGGGAAAAAACTCTTCTCTATGAGAGTGGAGAGACACTGGCGCAGGTTGCCCAGAGGGGCTGTGGCTGCCCCATCCCCGGCAGTGTGCAAGGCCAGCTTGGACACAGGGGCTTGGAGCAACCTGGTCTAGTGGAAGGTGTCCCTGCCTGTGGCAGGGGGTGGAACTGGATGAGCTTTAAGGTCTTTTCGAACCCAAGTTATTACATGATTCTGTGATAGGAGAAAACCTCTGGAGCCGATATTTTTGGAACATTTTGGAGAAAACTCCAACAACAAAACCAAACAAAACCCCAAAACAAAACAAAAAAACCTCCGAAAGGTCTGAATTTGGACTTGAAAAGCTGTCAGGACTGGTAAGCAATTTTTAAAGCTTAAGGCATTGCTCAAACACCAAGGGAGTGCTTGCATATTTCTCTATTTCTCTTTTGCTAACACTTAATATAGATGAAATATTTATTTTAAAATTTTCCTTAATGGGAATTCAAGCTTAGGAAACTTAATTAGAAAAACTCAATAGAAACATCAGTACATGTTCAGCTTTAATAACACATTCTCATTTTGAAAGTACAGCTATTCCCAAATATGCTTTTTCTGGACTATTCCATCTGATGGTTGCTGGCGTTTGCGAGTAGAAGCCAGAAAAGGATTGGAAATGCTTTCACTTAAACCATTGTTCTTAGGCTTCAGTGTCCTAAGTGTAAGGGTTGACCTAGCTTTCCAGTGCATACTCCCATAGGGCTATGTAAAATAAGTACTGTAGAATGCAAAGTACTTAAATACAGAAAAATATTAATGTAGGAAAAGTATTGTTTAAAAATACCTATGCATGTAGTAAAAAAATAACAATGTGTTATACTTTTGAAGGTGGTTGTTGGAGATCAGGATGGGGTCGTTACATGTTTTGGCATAAAAAAAGGGGAAGCTGTGGTAAGTGGAAATGTACCATTCCAAGTTTTATTTTTTAAATATTCTTCCTTACGAACTTTGAAAGTCTGTTTTTACTGACATGGCCCATAAGATACCTGTGGAAGGTGTCTAGGTTGAGCTGTAGACTGATAGCTAGCCACCATGAGGGCATGCTGATTTTGTGCCTAGACAAGCACACAGTCCTCTACAGTTGTGGAGTTGCACATTACTGTGTGTCATCACCAAGAAGGTCAGTTTAACACCTTTTGTTCTGCAGGTCACTTGGGCTTAAGTCTGTATGGGTACTCTGTTACTGTGACTGGACAAAACCCATGGCTGAGTCACTAAGTCACTCACCTGAGAGGATTCTGCCAAACTGTTTGTTTTTTATGAGAATAGACTTTTGCCCAAGTTAAGGAAATTTTATCATTTTCCCCCTTAAGGGAATACAAAGAAATCTATGTAGTCTTATGGAATAAAAATGCAACATATAAGAGGAAGGGAGTGAGTCACTGTTATTTAAAAAAAAAAAAAAACAAAACAACAAAACAAACCAATCAAAAAACTTGCAGCTACCTGCAGTGCTGAATTTTTCCTATGGATGGATAACACTGAAATAATAAAGTTTTAATTTATTATATTTTACAGTATTTTATACTTACTGACATATAAAATGTTTGATTGTTTTATGATTCTGAAATGTACAGATTACTTTTGTCCACAAATAATCCATAGTATTTTAGTTTTGCCAAAAATTGTAAAGCAAATTTGTTGCCCTTTATGTTAAAAGATTATCATAAGGACGAAGTTGTGATGATGAAAACTATTTTTCTGTTTACAGCCGGTGTTCAAGACACTGCCAGGCCAAAAAATTGCAAGATTGGAATTGGGAGGGGCTCTTAATACACCACAAGAGAAAATTTTTGTGGCTACAGGATCAGAAGTGAGAGGTTTCACAAAAAGAGGGAAGCAGTTTCTTTCATTTGAAACTAACCTTACTGAAAGCATCAAAGCTATGTATGTATATTTTGCAATATTTTTCATAGCCACAGCAGACTGTTAGTTTATAATTTTATTAAATGATATTTTTCACTGTATTGTGTGCTTGTAAGTAACACTGTCAGTCCAGCCTTACTTGTGCCATGACATGTATGAAGGAACTTAGAAAATCATGTGGAAGCTTAGAGTAGGGGACTGGGGAGGGCTATGTGGGCACTCACATCAGTACAGATGCAGGTGAGCACAGCTGGGTTATTATATCACATCCACATACCCTTCCTCTGGCCAATAAGGAACAAATCTGTTATTTTTCTTTTGGGTTTGTGTTGTGAAATGCTGCTATATATAGAAGCTGGCTTGGGAAGGATTAATATCATCAGAATATAATAATTATATAATTATTAATAATAATAGATAATAATATAATATAATAATAATAATATAATAATTATATATATAATTAATTATTATATAATATAATAGCTGGAACAGCTTGTGGGGCCTCTGATGCCTTGAATTTGCCAGCAGTAGAAAGGCTAAAAGACTATCACTGCAACTATGTTGGGAAAATGCTACAGAAAGTCTTTTCTTCTTCTCAGGCATATTTCAGGGGCAGATCTCTTTCTGTGTGCAAGCTACATCTATAACCATTACTGCGACTGCAAAGACCATCATTACTACCTCTCAGGAGATAAAATCAATGATGTTCTCTGCCTTCCTGTACAAAAAGTGAATTGCATTACACCAGTACTTGCATGCCAGGATAGAGTCCTGAGAGTTTTACAGGTTAAAATACTTGCTTGTTTATGTTTTATGTATTGATGCCATAGAATTGGACTAATTATTTAGGAAATCAACGTATCAGCATGGCTTAAACATTGTAAGGATAAACATATCTTGTTTGGCAGCGTTACTGTCTATAATGCTGGTACATTATTTTTTAAAGGAAAATCATTATTATAAACTTGCGGAATGAGGATTAATAAACCCATTATAAATAGGCTTTGGAATTCATAGGTAGAGGTAGATAACAAATTGATCCCTTCAAACTAAAAGTGCTCACATCAGGGAATTTAATACCTAAGTCTTTATCAGCTTGGAAATTGTTACTTTCACAAGTTAATTTTGTGACAAGTCTGAGTAATATCAAGTGATTTAACAAATCCATTTGCCAAAGTCACAGATTATTTTTAACAATAACACATTTGAAGAGTCCTGGTTTTTATTTATATGAACTTTACCCTGTTTTGGCTTAGAAATGGTTCTCTCATCGGTATGGGGATTTTGTGCAAGTGAAGCATATCAGTTACTACTATCCATAATAATTTTTTCCTTACGCTTTGGGTTACTGTTTTGTGGTTTGTTTGGTTGGTTATTTACGGAGGCTTTTTTTGGTGATGTGTTGGGTTTTGGTTGGGTTTCTGTTTGTTTGTTTGCTTGTTTTTTACAAAATTCCTCAAAATAGCTCTTTTTGCCTTTAGGGATCTGATTTACTGTATGAAGTAGAAGTTCCTGGACCACCTACTGTTCTTGCTCTAAAGAATGGAAATGGAGGTAACAAGATTTTGAATATACACATAACTAAATAATGTGATTTTACTGTATTTTTAGGATTTTATTGCCTTGTTAATTTTATTGCCTATTGTTAATTACATTTTGCCTTAATGTTAAAATTGGTGCAGAAAACTGACTCGGTGATGGAGTTTATTGCACATAAATAAATATATACACACACATATATGACTGGTTTAGTTCTAAGTTATGTTCACAGTTAATTGAAGGCCTCTTACAAGAGCAGCTAGGTATGAGGTAGTCTCATTGTGTAAATACAAACTGGGCTGTTGGAGGTCTTGTCAAAGTTGAGGGTTTGGGTTTCTCTTGCACGTGGTTTTCCAGAACTTGAATCACTAGTTGTACCTGTCCATGGATGGATGAGAATATTGAGTAGAGTTCACATAAACTAAGACTGGAAGGATCAAGCTTAAAATAGTTTGATTATCCCTTTTACTAATCTAACCTAATAAATCTCTTTAGTGTGTTAATCTGATGCTTAATTTAGTTTCAGTTAAATTGTGTGGCAGTGACATCAAGAGCTTGGAAAAGTAGTTTTTACTTGTGCTGAAGTCTTGGCACAACATTCACTGTTGGATGTGTGTTCTGAATTTATCTCTTTGTTTCCCTCCTGTAAAGGCAGTTTAATAGCTGAAATTTAAAGTATTGGATTATGAATGGGTTTTAGGCATAACTGCAGTGCAGGGGGGCATTCACACACAGAAGAGTGATAGCCAGAAACAAATTGTCAGAACAGGCGCAGTTTGCATGTATTCATTTTTGTTTTAAAAGCCTGACAGTTCCGTTATACACAGTAATGTTAGCATTTTCTTTTTCCTTTGGGCTATAGAGTGTAATTAAACAGCACTTTCAAATTTTTGAAACTGGTGTACTTGATTTTATTGATTGTAAATTCAGTTCATGTGTTCAGGTGATTCTGGAGAAGAAATTGTGTATGGAACTTCTGATGGTAAGCTGGGTCTTACTCAAATTACTGGTACCAAGCCTGTACCCAAGTGTGAAGTTGGAAACAACAAAAAGAGAGGAGGTATGTGTCTCAGTCTCTCACTCTAGCTTTTGAGCATATGTGAAGCTTTATTACAAGTCTGATAATCAGAAAATCTTATTCATAGATACTTTTGAGGGAAATTGTAATTATGTCAGTATGTGCTATTAATACGAGTAAGCTCTCCCTTTCATTCTTCTGATTTTCTTAGTAATGATTCTGATCAGTTTCTCTTTGGGTTTTCTGATCCTATTATTTCCAGTACTTTTGCATACTTTTATTTTTACACTATTCTGGCATTTGTAAAGGAGCATTGATTCATATATGATTACTTCAGGGTGTTATCATTTCATGACTATTCCTAAGTGCAAATATACCTGCTGGATTTTTCAGATGTTCAGTGGTCTTAAAGTCTCTTCAGAGGGAAGGTTAGCATCTTTCGTGCAAGTCTTTATTAGCTTTTTCTTTTTTCTTTTTTTATTAAAAAAAAAAAACAAAGAAAAGCCACTATAAAGGGGTTTTGTCTAAAGACGGAATAAAGGCTTTCATTAAAGCTCCAAAATAAGGCTTAACTGATCAAAGCATAGTACGACACTTTCCCTGTTTTAGCCTTGGTATGCTGCTTCTGCAGCATTTATTAGCCCCTACACCTTTGTAAAGGAGAAGACCAAGAATAAAATAGATATAATATTTTTAAATTTAAATATATCACAAAAGCTATTGCTGAATTATTTATTAAATGCTTCCTAATATGTACTTACTCTTAACATGGAATATGTACAAGTCATAAAAGCTACATTCCTTCTTGTTTTTCATATTCTTATACAAACTATCTCACTGCTGCTTTTCTTTCTTCCAGACCCTCTCTCTCTTTCCTGTCTGAACAAGATTAGTTGTCGTAGGCTGGTTCAACATGTGCTGGTAGTGGGTTTTTCCACTAATGTGTTGAGTAGCAGTACCTGGTCCAGATCTGTTACCTTAGCCAGAACAGTCCATTTGCCAATAGTTTTAACTCAATTATAAGAAATCAAGAATGCTTGCTTCTTCAACTGAAAAAGTTACAGTAGTGTGGGCAGAAGAATAGTTCATCTGGGAAATGTTTGACAAGGGAGAGTTAAACCCCTCTGAAGTAAGCTATTTGAGCAGCAGAAGGGGTCTCTGTTAGGTAGTTTTGATTTGGAATTGGTTACTGTAAAACTCACTGTACAAGCTTGAACCTCAGGCACAGGTGAGAGACTTCAGCCCTCTAGTGGACTCATCCAGAAGTAGCATTAATAAAAACCTAAAAGGTGACCAAAAAACTTATTTTTATGTAATGGAGTGTGGCCTATGTATTATTGTGTCACAAACAAATAAAGGTGAAGTAAATGGTTTTCTTTTCTTTTTCATTAGGTATCTTATGTATTGATAGTTTTGACATTCTGGGAGATGGAGTTAAAGAATTGCTTGTTGGACGAGATGATGGAATGCTAGAAATCTATAACTTTCAAAGTGCAGATGATCTTGTCCTTCAATATGATCATGTAAGCCCATGTTTATCATACTCTTCTTTGCTGAAAAAAAAAGAATTTAAAAAAAAAAACAGCCCTGTGTTACAAAACTTACTTACAAGATCATTACTACTAAAATGTGTGGCTTGTATTTAACTTGATGAGCCCTATAACACTGAAAATATTAACTTCAAAACAGTATAGTGAAATAGTCTTGATCTGAGGAAAAATCAGAATAGTAGATTTGAACCCTAGTGGTTATTTCAGCCTTCAATCAGATTGCTAATTCCTGCTGGAAAAATGTAATCCATGAGCGTTTTGCTTTAAACTGCTTTTTAATGCTTTTGTTATGCAGAGTAGACTTGGAATGCACTTGTTAAAACACCCTGATGTAACTGACAGTCATCAGCTCACTTACTCATTTGTAGGTCTAGATATTGTGCATCTCTGTAGGTATTTTGTGATGCAGGTAGGAGGAAGAGCACAACCCTAGAAACTCCACAAAACCCCCTAAACTTTTAAAAAGAATGCAGTAATATTTCCTTCTGCTTGAATGTATTTATTTGAAGGCTTTACCAGAGAGCATTACATCAATCCAGGGTGGCTGTGTAGGAAAAGATGGATACGATGAAATTTTAGTATGCACATACTCAGGTAAGCTGTGTATCATTTACTTAATAAATGTCACATAGGGTGGGAGAAGTGATAAAAATTAAGCAGATTATGTTGTTAATACAGCTCACTTCCCTTAAATTTTTTTCTACTGATTGGAGCCAGGATAGTGTTTTGTTGAAAAGAGCTCTTCTGATTTAATATTTACACTTAAAACTATTTTTTTATGTTTTAAGATATTCATTATGTGTTTTGCTGTGTAACACACCAGGTGGTTATTTTCTGGTGTAGATTGCTGCCTAACTGTGGTAAAATAATGAATATGTTATGTCTGAAGGAATTATGTATCATTTTTTTTTGTATTCAAAATACTGAGACATAGGCAAGTTTTTTTGTTGTTGTTTTCCTATCTTTTATGTAATTTCCTTCCTCTTCAGCTTCATAGAGCTTTGAATAGGATTGATTTTACTTTCGGTAGATGCTTTTCAGCTCCCCAAGTGAGGTGTCTCAGCAGCCCTTCTGTAGGGTCTGAGCTATTGGCCTGACTCTTACAGAGGCCTCGATAAACATGCTGCATATGTTAACTGCTGAGAGATAAAATTATACTAATTCTCTATCTTTGGTTATTTTCAGTGCTGAAAAAACAGCTTATTGAAACCTCTCATATTCAAAATAATGTACTGTGGCAAGATAAAATTCTCAGTGGGTTACTGAGAATTAACAGTGTTCAAGTACCTCTTTTAAATAGTCTTTCAGTGATTAAAAGACTTATCCCTCACCTCATATGAATTGTTTTGGTATGAAAGGCTGCAACCATACCACGGTCAAAGTCTTTTGTGGCTTCTTTTATTGGGAATGTTATAAAGATCCATGAATCCTAGAAGAAAGAAAAAAGAGAAAACTCAGGTTCACCTGTGGGTTTTTGAAGATGTAATCTCTGGTAGGATGTGCAGTAGACTGAGTCTGGCAGAGTAGGAAAAGTAGTGCTTTAGAGCAGTAAAAATGACACGTGAAGCCTGGCAGTAAATAACTTCTGTGGTGTAATTAAGTAAACAAAAAGATGATTTGTGTTTTTTCCCTCCAAGGGGCAGCATTCAGCCTGAAAGCACACAGTGCAACATATACTTTGCTATAAACGCATTGCACAGCTTTTTGTTGTTTCATTTTTAGCTGTAGTACTGCAAATAACTTTAGGAGATAAAATAGAGATGGGAAAAATGTAAGCACTCAGTTAAAAACTGCTGCAGAGGGATTTAGTGCTCAAAGTACTTAGTGAAAAAGAATAAGTAATGTTTTTTCAATCTGAAAGTTAAGAATAAAATCCATAAAAAAACATGCTCAGTGTCTAGATTAATCTTCCAAAGAAAGGATTAAGTTCAAGACTTGGTTTCTCTACCCAGTATCTGGAACAAACATCGCTCCACACATACAAAAGCTGAGTGTAGACTTTTCTTTATAGCTTATAAGGAATATAAACTTCATATATTGGTTTAGGCTGGCTGACAGGACTGACTACAGAACCTGTCCATAGAGAAGGTGGATCAGGTGAAGAACTAAAATTAAGTCAAGAAATGCAGAGCAAGATTTCATCCTTAAGGTAATTGTACTAGAAAGAAAATTAAATGGAAGAATTGAAATGTTGAAAGCTGAAATGTCATCTTTACTTCCTATCTGACTGGATTTTCTGTTTCATTAATGTATCTAGAAGTAGAAGCAAGCCTTTTTAAAGCAGAAATGAATATCAGCTTCATTTCAGTCTCTCTCTATTCTGCCTTCATTTGCCTTCTCCCTCATTATCAGCAAGATAAGATTCCCTTCTTCTATGCTGCTTATAGCTTCTAAATGATGGGAAGAAAGCAGGCACTAGCATGTTACTCACAATGTGTTGTACTTTTGAAGGAAAAAATTGTCCTTTCCTGTGACTTGTAGAAATCCCTTTTGGCAAGGTACAGTAGAAACTACATTTTCATGTAAGATTGTTTATATTTTGTCTTTGTTATACATGTGGAAGGAGAGTACCAGTCACTGCTTGGAAAATTGTGGACAGAAGATAAATATGACTGCCTTGCAAGCTTAATCTACTTAATTTCTAGGGTAGCTTTTCTAGTTGCAGTTTTTAGGCATTATATGTGGTTTCTCTTTTCTAGGAGTGAACTGCAACACTTGCAGATGAAAGTACTTCAGGAACGTGAAAGGTATCAGCAGTCTTCTCAGTCCAGTACTGCTATTTCATCAGTACCTGCATTTAATGTGAATGATAAGTTTACATTGAATAAGGATGATGCTAGTTACAGCCTCATCTTGGAGGTGCAGACAGCTATAGATAATGTCCTGGTGCAGGTGAGTGTGGTTTTGTTCTTGCTGGCTTTTGTGAATAAAATATTTTGAGACTTCCTAGTTCAGAAATCCAAGTTATAGTATCTGAAATATCTGGATTTTTAAATGTGTGAATTGTTATAAGAGGGAAATGAAGTGTATAGCCTTGCAGTGGTGAAGTACCTGTTGTAAATTCTTGTTACACAGTTTAAACCTTTCTTGAACACAGCAAGGTTGTACTACCAAAGTAGACCAAAATGGCTGCTGTACTAGCAGGTTTCTGTGTGATATGTTGTTTTGCATGTCCCTCCTTATTTAAACAGCAATTAACTCACTAAATCTTAATGAGGTACAGATTCTCACTCCTCAGTTAAGTACCCTCTGTCGTGGAAAATTAATTTCAGAATGGTATGGGCCACCTGTGCACTTTCAGCTTGGAACAGCATCTGATTTGTGTGCAGTTAATGATAAATACTCCTGCCAAGTAGAGCAGCCTTAATTAATAGGTTCTCTTCGTTCATCAGCTGAAATTAATGGTATCTTTGGTAGTCAGAAGGAGTAATGGTACTGAATTACCTTCTCTGGCGATATGCACTGGGAGAAAAATTTCACAAGGAGGAATTTGCTGTAACAAATGGGAGATAACTACTGTAAGATTTTATTTTTCGCTTCTTAATGATCTATTTTTATTAAGGGTGTTATTAGAGGAATGCTCAGCTACAGCTAATTTGCAGCTCTATAGTATCTGCTGTTTCCATAGCCAAGTGAGGAATAATGAAATTGTTTAGTCTTGCCCTGAACTTAAGGTAGAATTTAGAACTTATGGCCTTTTATTTAAAGAAATATAAACTAGTATCTGATATTGAGAAGATAATAGAACTGGGTTTTTTTAAAAATTATTTTTATGAAGTATGTTGCATATTTATCAGTGTTTCTTGGTACTTCTGTGAAGTTATAAAGCACTACCAAATCAAGCAATGAATCATCCTAATACCTTTTAATCTGATTTTTAAAACAGTATTAGATTTAATTTTACTTCCAGTGAAAACACATCTAGGTAAGAAATGGTCTGTGTCAGAAGGGTTACTGTAAGTGAAAGGATCTTTAATCATTATGTATTATGATCCTTGGTTTCTTGAATGAGTATTGTAATCCCCCTATTGAAATAGGGAAACACTTCAATCACAAATGTACATCATTCATATGGATTAAGTGTATTTTCATGTCTGAAAGATAGGTACACATCTTATACTGAAGTTGTAAGCCAGCCACACAAGAGTTCAGGACTCCATAAGACAGTAAGAGAAAGATCATCATCTTACTCTCGGATTAAGTAGTAAACTGTGTGTCTGTTAGGCTTTTACCTCATGGATGAAGCAATCATTTCCTCTCCCTTATTAAAACAGTTGATGACAGTTGGAAGATAAATGTGTTAGAAGCTACTCAGGGACTTAAGCTCTTTATTTTTCCTTCCTCATATGTTCTGCAGAGTGATGTCCCAGTAGACTTGCTGGATGTGGATAAAAATTCTGCTGTTGTTAGTTTTAGCAGCTGTGATTCTGAGGTAAGTGAAACAAAAGAGATTATATTTATAGAGATTGCATGATGAAAGCTCTTAATAATGTATAGTAAAAATAGGATTTGTAGTTATATATTTGTCATTTTAAATACATGGAGTTAAACTTCCTATTTGGTAATTTTGGAGAGCTCAGCTTTATTAGAGATACTGCAGAATTATGAGTTAGTAGCAAGTCCTGACATAAGGCAAAGCTAATGTCTGCAAAAGGATCCAGGAGAGGAGCAACTGCTCTCTTGGGTTTTTTTCTTGTCTGATCAGGAATATGAAAGACATATTCAGTTTTGGTCTCTTCTCTGGATTTGCCACTATCACATCTCTTTACTTCAAAGTAATTTAGGTAAAGAACATTGTATTTCTTACTTAGTTCGTCTCTTAAAAATCACTTCAGAATGTGAAAATTCTGCTGCATAGGGAGTCGAATGTTTAAGTTCATTTTTTATGTAATAATTATAAACTTATACTTACAGAATGACTAATGATGTTTAGGGCCAGGGAGAAGATGCAGAAACAACCTTAGCATTATGAAAGTCTTCTGTGAAGACTTTTTCCTTTTAACAGTCATCTGAGTGTTCTAGTTTTAAGAACTAAATTTGCACATCATTGGTCTACCCTGAAGCTTTCAGAAATCAACTTTAAGTTTCTTGTCATTTATGATGATTAATTTAGCTTTTCTGGGTGTGTTTTCTTACCCATCTTACTTTAGCTTGTGGATGTTGGACTAATACTGCAGATGAGTGTGGCAGGCTGACATGCATTCCTCAGATGAAAAGTAGATACCTAGGTAATATTAATGGTAGTATTAAGAGGCTTCAGTTGATTTGTCTTTATACAAAGACTTTTTTTAATTCTACTGTAATTAAAATTAATGGGAATAACCAAGAGAACCAGAGATTACTTTTTTGTATTTAACTTTTGTAAAATAGCTGTACGTAAATGGCAAAAACTTTACTGTACATGTAAAACAGACCAGTTAAAAAGGACCAGTAGAACTTTTGTGAATCCATGGACTGTTCTGTATTTTTTTTCTGGTTTTCTGTTGTTTACAGCCAAATAGCAACTTTCTTCTCGCAACTTACCGATGCCAAGCAAATACTACGAGGCTTGAACTTAAGGTAAAATGCTTCAAAATATTTTTCACAATAAATTAATGCTTGTATAGATGTCTGCTTCAGAATGGAGGGATCTCCACCTGGACTCACTGCTTAGCCAAGAGAAATGATCAGTCCAATTTCTAGTGCTGGTTGTTTCCTGAGCACCTTCCAGTCTCGGGCTTGTGGTCCTTCATATTCGTCTGTAGGGTTTCTGAAAGCTTCTAAAAATGTGTTACTTCAGAGGGGAGCCTGGGGTCCTTCCTGAATGTCCCTATGGTGAAAGGAGTGGGGAAATCACATATTGTGAAAATAATTCCACACACCATTAGCAGAATCAAGTAAAATGGACAGAGGCGTGGGAAAGAAAGCTCTGGCACTGTTTGTTATCAGAAGCATTAGAAGGAAGTTACACTGGGAAGTAACAAGGGAATATAGACTGGATATTTGTTTTGGAGAGGAAGTGAATCCGCTCATTCCATGTGTACTATACTAAAGGCATGTGGGTGTTTTGGGGATGTTTTATTTTTAAAGAAACACCAAATTCACATGTTTTGTGACTACCACCAGGAGAAATAATGAAGGAAATCATGATTAGGAAAATCCTCACATGCACACAGCACAGGCTCTGGGTTTTCTCTTTATTTAGTTGCCTAACACTGCAGTCTCCTAATCTGTGTTTACTTATGTAAAACTCTCAGTCAAAATATTATCATTACAAATTTAAGCCTTCATGAATTGCACCAAGTGTGGGGAAGTTGGGGGTGGTTAACTGTTTGTTGGTGAGGTTGCAATAATGGACCTAGTGTACAGAATTAAGAGTCTTATTTCTCAGTTCTCTTTCTTAAGAAATAGTGTGTTTAGTGGCTCTGAGCAGGTCACTTGATCTTCCTGTGTCTCAGTTCTCTTATTTTATTTTAGGAATATGACCCTAATAATATTAATATTTAATATTGAAAATACTAAGTAAAGAGTAAATAATACAGGAAAAACGAATCAAATGCCTTCATGATACATAAAAAGAGGGGTTTTTTTACTCTCCCACTAAAAATATTTATAAGCTTGCTGTTGTGTGTCATCACAGTGCAGAGTGTCATCAGACCCTGTGGATTTGTATTCTGGTGTGATGGATTTGATCTGTGCATGTTCTGCTGCCACCTCACTGCAATGCATTCAGGATCTCCATTGACTTAAGCTTGTCATGTGGAGTTCATTCTCTTTTTGTATTTCGCCTATGCAGATGCAAAATAATACAACTTTTAAGTCTCGGTGCTCTAATTTCCAAAAATAACTCTTTACTGACTTACTTGTATTCAAAGCATTGAAGCGGATGTCTTCCTTCCAAACGCTGCTTTTTGAGCTCCAGGACCCTATAAAAGAGGGGATATAATCAACGTTATAAAACAAACCTTTACTTGAACTCCAGACTGCTCTTTTGTTTGTATAAAGCTGTTTCAGTAGCTCTTCTGCCCTATTTTTACAGTGGTATTGATGCTACAGGTGGGACACTCCTGTTTCTGTCAGTTGAGGGCAGACTTCTCAATGCAGTCTGTGTGGCTGCGAAGTGACTGATTCATTGGTACATTCTGCAAGGCATGAGGAGTGTGTCCTAGGTCTTGAATGTGTTTGTACACTGTGCTTGTTGGGTATTCCAAGATTAAAACTTAAACTTGGCCTCTTACTTTTCCAAAATTAGCTCAGGAAGAACTTGTGATTGTTATGAAGAGCTGAACTCGTATTTGAAATTCACTTTACTCTCTTGAATTTGTTGATCTATTCTTTGCTGCCAGATGCTACAGAATGTATTTTTTCCTTAACTAAAAAAAGATTAAAAAAATGTTGCTACTGTGGAATTGGAAGCAAGTCAACAGACTTTTTAATTTAACTGATCAGGAAGTAAGTTAGAGGGGTTTATTTATCTAATATAGCAGCACTTCACTGGATGCTACTTCCTATGGTTTTAAAGTGTTCTTGACCTGCTTTATTTGTAGTGACACTACCAAGTAAATAGAGTACTCTAAATATTCCTGAAATACAACAGTATTTTTTGAACACATTTTGAACACCCACTGATTTTCCAAATCATGGTAAATTAATAATTTCCCTTTTGTTCCTTTTGGCGGGTTCTGCTTTTATTTCTGCAGGTTCGGTCGATTGAAGGTCAGTATGGGACACTTCAAGCATATATAACTCCAAAAATTCAACCAAAAACTTGCCAAGTTCATCAATATCAAATTAAACCACTTTCGCTTCATCAGAGAACTCATTCTATTGACCATGACAGGTATTTGCAAAGAAAAATCAATGCCCTTCTCTTGAAAAACTGACAGGATCCAATTGAAACAATGTTTACTCTATAAACTTGAGTGTGTCATTTCTAACCTCTAACTTACAATTTTGAGCCTGTAGTTCCATCTGGTGGGTTTTCTGACAGAAAATGTGGGTTTAATGGGTTCCTTGCCAACTTTTACCCTGGTTTGCAGGGTTTGGTGGAGAGTTTCTTGGTTGACTTTTTGTTTTGGTTTTCGTTTTACTGAGCTGGGTTATAGCGCAGCCCCATGTGTTAGTAGAGCTGAGGGTGTGGTAGAAAGGAAAGGTCAATGTTACTAACCATAGTCTTTTCAGTTTCAGCCTTATTCTCCCCTCCACCCTTTTAATACTGTTCTTTCCCATAGCTAATTTGGCTCCAAAACTGAGCCAAGATTATTTTTTTTCCCCTATCTCTCTGTTAGGATCCTAGTACTTTATGCAATGTCTTCTTGATTTTTTCCCCCCACCTTCAGTTAACATCTTGCATTGCCACCAAAGTGTTGCTTGCTTCAGAAGAGAATGTAAAGATTGAAGGAATGATATAAAATGCTTTTATGTGTAAATGCTTCAGTGCGCAAATGAGCTCCATTATGCCTCATTCTTGATATAAATGCTGTGTCTGCGGTTTATGCCATGGGAGATTGTTGAGGCTCTTAGCCATATATGCTGTATTGTCAGTTATTTATCTTTGTTGTAAGTTTCCCGCTTAATATCTTGAAATGAGATGTGTCAGAAACTTCCAACTAGTGTCTTGGCCAGTTCTGACATGCCTGCTAGGAGACCAAATTTGAATGTATTCATAGATTTTAGTCTTGAAATAAGTAAAAGTACCTGTAATCTACAAGATGTAACTACTTAGCAAGATACCTGACTTTTTCCAGGGTGTAGATTAAAAATAAACCACCATGTGGAACTAACCTTTCTTCGTATGAGTAACTAGAGCACTGACAGTGCCCCTCCTTCATTAACTGCTTTGTTTTTGTTTTTAATTTCATAATGTCACAGACCCATGAATACACTGACGCTCAAAGGCCAGTTCAGTTTTGCTGAAATTCACTCATGGGTTGTGTTTTGCTTGCCTGAGGTGCCTGAGAAGACTCCCGCTGGAGAGAGCATCACCTTTTATTTTCAGAACACCTTCCTGGGTACGCAGCTTGAAAGCACTTACAGGTAAAATACAATTAATAAAGTACAATGTGACTATGCCGTGGGGTTTGTCTTTTTCATTCTTGACCAGTCTGCAAGTACTATTTCACACACATACCACTCTACCCTCAACCCCATCCTACTAAAGAGAATAGGAATCTGTCTTAGAAAGTCTCGTCAAACATGACCAGAGTGTGCATTATCCAGTAGTGATGCACTCTGTATCTCAAACAGGGTTTTTCTTTAAGTTTGTCCAAAAAACCAAAATTGCCAGGGAAGAAAGGCTTGATATATTGTTAACCTGTTGGCTTGCTTTTAGGATTTAAAGAATAGAGCTGACTAACATAGCCCTGAAATGATTGTGTAATGCCTATTGTTTTCTAACAACCTTTTTTTTTGTATTGAGCAGCAGAAATAAAAGGCATTTAATACTCATGCAAACAAAAATGTGATAAGCATTAAGCTAAAACCTTTTTTCTGAAGGTTTTATTAGGCAAGTATTATTTCTGTGTTTAAGATTAATACTCTGTTCTCAACTGAGTTATATCTTCCTTCAGCAAATTATATACATCCACCTGAAAATGGATCTGTAATTACAACATCTATTGTAATTATTTAGATTCGAGCTTGCTCCCTGCCTACCATACATGTTGTCTACTCATAACGTAAAAAGCTGCTGGGTGCTGTTTTGTTGGGGGGAAGGGGAAGTTTTAATACTCTTCTGGTACTGAAGCTTTCCTCTTTGGCTTCAAGGTATTGCAATGGTAAAACTTAGGAGGAATAAATACAGTCAGAAATCTTACTTGTGTAACCTTAGTGCCATACAATGAAGATAACTGATTTGTGTATACCTGAGATCTGTGTATACTGCTTTGTTTTATTTACTGGAACAGAGTGTTCTCTGTGAAGATTACCCTGGGAAGGATGGAATAGCAAAGAGGTGTATACAGCTGCATAATACATGGAGAATCATTACAACCTTTATAGAGGTTGCTTTCTTTGATAGGGACATCGATTTACAGGCCTCCTGTTTTAACACAGGGACAAATCTACTGCACTCATGTGTGTTTAAGTTTGTTCATTCAAATTTTTCCTTCCTTTATAGAAAAGGTGAGGGATGTTTTAAGTCTGAAAACATTTCTACAATATCTATCCTAAAAGATGTGCTTTCCAAGGAGGCTACAAAAAGGAAGATTAATCTCAACATATCATATGGTAAAACTTCCTTTCCTATTTTGTTGTCCTTGACTTCAATTTTATATTATTATAAATGGAATATTTGATATTTATTTGCTTGTTGGGTTTTTTTTACTTCCTACCAGACATAAATGAAGAATCTGTGAGGCACACATTAAAGCTTATCCACCCAAAATTAGAGTATCAGCAGCTGTTGGCCAAGAAGGTTCACTTAATAGATGCTTTGAGAGTAAGTATCTGAACTCCTGCAGAAGGATGTTGACAGATACCAAGCTGTACAGCTGAAGTCAGTTGTGTGTCATTCTTGTTTCCATTCAGTTTCTGTTCCCAGGATATGTATTTTAATTATCTAGGAGACAGACTTCTTCAAGGAAAATTCCCATTTATACTATGCAACTAGTGAATAACGTGTAGGATTATTGACTGATGTTGAGGATGCTTAAACTGGACAGTAGAAGGCAGACAGCTTTATCACCTAACATTCTCCTTTTGCCTGCTGTTATTTTCCAGTTCCTTCTTTGTCTCTTTCCACTAACCTTTGAAGGCTTTTTTAGATCTGGGAATGAACATCCAGGCCAGATGGGGCTTCCTCCCTTCAGAACTTTATCCCTAATTTCTGAATTACCTGCTTTTAAATCTTCTGCTTAATACCGCCTCCTCAACGGGTTGTCTTTGGAAGGTACCAGTTAGGCAACTTGTCTCTTGGACTTTTTCCAACAACTGGAAATTCAACAACCAGGATTTTACTGTCAAAGACTTGCTATCATCTCTGTTGGTGATTTTTTGTGGTTTTTGAGGGAGAGTGGAGATGAAAACGGACAACCAGTTCCCTCTGGTCCTTTGGGGAAATCAAATACTAGTTGCCAGAACTCTTCAGTTAGTAGGAAAACTGACTACCAGTGAGAATAGTGAGTACCTTTATTATCACTAGGAGTATTTCACTTTACTCGGGTTTGATGTGACAAGCCAGGGGGTAGAGAATAATAGAGAATTTATTCTTAATGCACATAATGTTTGTGCAGTAATAATGATGATGCACATCTTGCTTGTTTTAAGCTTTTTTTTCCTCTTAGCAGATCTTTTGTAATAACTCTTTCTTGGGGTTTTTTTTGTTGCTTGGTTTTTTTTAGTCTTGCTCTTTTTTTTTTTTTGGGTAGTAATTTATTGATAGGCAGTAAAATAATCTCATGATTGATGAAAGCTATTATCCTAGCAGACTCATGATGCACAGCATAATTACCTTTTGTCTGGAAAAGAACAGTCTTTCTGTGGAGAATAAAAAGATCTATACTATTGATCATCTTAGATTGGTCTTATGGTAGACTGGGGCATTTTAGAAGAGGTCTTTAAAACTTTTTGCTGTCACAATCTGAGTGATGCTTTCAGAGTTTACCTTTACTGTCAGACTTCAGCATGTGCTACACTTTTTAGGCATTTACTTACTCTAGAAATGAAGACATGATGAAGGCTTGGAGACTCCACTAAGCTTGATCCTGTAGGTGCTGGGCGGTGGTATGATCCTGTTCTGGCAGTACTTGTAGATGGAGGCTGTAATATACAGGATTTTGAGAATCCAGTCTAGGAAGTGACAGGTGATGTCTGGCATTTCATTAGAAGACTAGAAAATTCAGCACTTCCAAAGTAACTCCTGCTAGTTTGGAAGGCGATTGTCTTTGTCTCTGAAGTACTTCCTCCTGTCAGACTCCTGTCTTCATACTTCTGTGCTCTTATGATAATTAAACGGTGTTAACTCTTAATGATTTATATATAATGTCTTTGAGGAACTACAAGTTCATGAAGGAAATGTGGACTTCCTGCTACCAAAATACCGCAGTATTTTGGAAGAGGCAGATCAGCTGCTCGACGAATACAAGAGGCAACCTGCACATCTTGAGAGACTTTATGGTTTGTTGATCAGTTCAACTTTTTACTTAAATGTAACTTAATGTGCAGACAGCACACTCGATATGACTGCAATTGTTATGAAGTAAGAATTAGTACAGTTGGAATAATTTGATCAGTGAGTACACTTGGTTAGGTTCAGGACTGTCTGTTTGGTCATACAGGCAAGACTGCATATTTACATCCTAGTTTTGATCATAAAAATCTGAAGTTAAAGGTAAGGCAGTAAAAAAGCCTAGCACATACTGGAAATAACTTGTATGCTACTACAAACTTTGAGTAACTCTCTAAAGGTACTCAAGAATTGTTCGCCCAAGAATTTTTGGGCATCACAAGCATATTACTGAGAATGAGGATACCAGGATTATTTGCAAGTGGCTCTTCTTGACAGCTTATTTTATTCTTGTCATGTATCTTATGTTCCATGTCTTTATGGACATGATTAAGGATCATATTCAAAGTCACAATGGCATTTAAGAATGTGTATGAGTTAAATGACTGGTTAAGTTTTGCAAAACATCGTAAAAACAGAAAATTAAACCTGGGGTGGGAAGGGAAACTTGTGGAAAATGATCCAAGTAATTGAAGGAAATTCTGTAACCTTCCCTGGTGTTTCCCAGACACCTCTCAGCTCAGACAATCTCTGCCAGATGCCACGTGTAATAAGCCCAAGTATATATAGCATAAGAGAAGTCCCCGTTACTCGTCCCATGATAGTTCCCCACTCTTTTATGTTTCAGGTATGGGTAATTCTAAGTCAGAAATACATGCTTTGGAATGAAGCTGGAATCTGTGGTGTTATAACTGGTTTGAATCTATTTATAAGTAAATCATGGCTTAAAATATGAGGTTTAAAAAGGGTCTTGTCTCTAAACCCAGATTAAATTAGAATAGTTGATACATAATAGTGACTTAGAGATACCTGAGTTAGAGAAAACAAGGCAAATAATACTGCTGGAATTTTACATTTGCAGGTATGATCACGGATCTCTTCATAGATAAATTTAAATTTAAAGGCACCAATGTGAAAAGCAAAGTTCCTCTTCTCCTGGAAACTCTGGACGGCTGTGACCAAGATGGACTAATTGCTTTCTTTGATGCTGCAGCCTGATAAGGGAAAAGCTGGGTAATTTTTCTTTTTTTTTTTTTTTTCTTTTTCTTTATTTTACTCAAGCCAGATCAGTATTCAGTCCAAAAGCACTTCTTAAAAAAAAAATATGTTGTACTTCAGCTTTATTTGTATTTATCATCATACTGGTCACCTTTAGTTTATATCAGCCGTTAAGCGCGCAGAGTTTCTATGCCCACAATATTCTTCAGAGCTAAAAAAAACCTACAATCAGGTATAAATACCACATTTCCTTCTTGTAAAAACGTTTTCCACTTGTGAGAATGTCTGGAGAAACTGTTTTTCTCAGACCTAACTAGAGGTAGTAGAAATCTGTGCGTTAACCTGT
Organism: Psilopsiagon aymara; assembly: GCA_024733675.1. Classification (NCBI taxonomy): domain Eukaryota; kingdom Metazoa; phylum Chordata; class Aves; order Psittaciformes; family Psittacidae; genus Psilopsiagon; species Psilopsiagon aymara. The sequence continues at coordinate 91,839 of JANRGW010030103.1, forward strand.
ACCTAACTATGGTATTTGCCTGCTGCGGGTATCTGTCTCGTCACACCTGATGTCACTGGGGTGCAAGAAGAAGGGGGAAACTCTGTATTTCAGGCTCAAGGCAGCTGCTATTGGAGCTGCACGTTCACTCCTGTTGGAGCGTGGCTGGCATTAAACTTTCTCCGTGCTTCTCCCGTACCTTTGTTCTTCATTTCAAACCCCGGCCATGTCGCTCGGTGCCCTTTGCTGTTCGGAGCGCTGAGCGGTCCGTGCCCCCGACCGCCGCTCACCGCTCGCGCGGCCGCGCCCTCACCGCGCACGACGCGAGGTCCCGGGGCCCCGCCCCGCTCCCGGTGCCTCC